>JAFREQ010000191.1:12500-97500 GCA_025331565.1 Holacanthus passer
TTAGTCCCCATGACAACATGAGTAACACAGAAACCAGCTGACAGACGTGTTGATTAATGTTTGTTGTTGTTAGAAACAAAGCAAAATATGAAATGTTATTTTTAGCTTTGTGTGTGTGTGTGTGTGTGTGTGTGTGTGTGTGTGCGTGTGTTACCTGTTGTATCTGACAGCTCCTCCCGCTCCTCCTCCTGCAGGAGGCGACCGGTTCTGCCATGGAGGTCTCATCATCTCCTTCATAGTTCTCTCCTCCTCCTGCTGCTCCTCTCTGCTGGGCTTCAGGTTTGGAGGAGAACCTGTTTCATTCATTTTCCAGGCAGCTGTGATTAACACTCAGTTCATGAGCTGCTGAACCTGAGTCGCTCTGGTCCAGCAGTCCTGTAATAAATCCTCCTTCATGAAGGGTTTAATTATACAGACAGCTGTTTCTCTTATTCAGTCTCCCCTCGTTGACATAAATGAGCTGGACAAAATACTATGACACCTGTCGGAATACAACACAGAACTATTTTTGCCCTTTGAATTCTTTATGTAAAACATTTTGAACTGCTTTCTTATGAGAAACTATTATATCAATAAAATTATTAATACTATTATGACTAAAGGTTCATCACAGACATTTGACGATGATCTGAACTGTCGTCATTAAGCTCCACCTCTAGCAGAAGAAAAACTAACCAATCAGTGAACAGCAGACTCACCTGGTCTCCTCCTCCTCCTCCTCTTCCTCCTCCTCTGTGCAGAGGGAGGAGGTGCTGTCTACGCCTGACTGGAAGCTCCGCCCCCAGTCTTCCTCCTCCTCCTGATTGGACAGACAGATAGATAGTTTACTACCTGTGTCTCCACATTGACGGCCCTCCTCTTTATCAGAATGGGTCTGTTTTATCAGACAAAAGAGACAGACAAAAGAGTAGAGCTGGTAGAAGATGATGTCAGTGATGATGTCACTGTACCTGTGGTGCCAGAGAGGGTTCAGAGAAGAAACTGCTCCTGAGCTCAGGGTCAAGGGTCACATTCCTGGTATCAATCAACCTCGTAGAGCCTCTGGACTACGACAGGTCAGACAGACAAACAGGCAGACAGAGACAGACAGTTATAAAAAATGCCATGTTCTTCTTCGAGTTCTTCTTTTGCTGCAGACTGTGTGGTTGTAGTACCTTGCTGTGGGTCTGCTCCTGGTCCAGGTCCTTTTCTGGGTCTTGGTCCGGGTCTGGATCCTGATTCTTCCAGCGTAGAAACTCTCTGAAGGAGAAGGGGTTCAGCTCCTCAGGTTCCACCTCCTCATCTGCTGAGGAATAAAGTTCATGTTGCGATTAGAAGGAAGGAGCCAGAAATGTTCTGCAGTGTCCAGCAGGGGGCAGCACCACACCACAGGCCCGCACAGGCCACAAAGTAGAAGAGGTAGAACTTGACATGACAAGAACGACAGAGTGTGTTTCCAGTGTGATTCTCTCAACCAGATGTTGGGTTTTCTTATTTATTCTATTTCTCTTTTGATAAATAATTTTAGAAACGCTAGAAGAGAGATGTTTCTGAATGAAGCTTAATGTCATGTGTCAGAAATCTGCCTGGTTCACTGTGATCTGATCTGATCTAAATGATTAAATCTAAATCTAAATATTCAACACGTGACTTTTCCCTTGTGCAGATTCGACTGGACGAAAATGGTCGGCAGCGACTTCTTTGATCTCAAGAACTGAAACACTGAGAACATAATCTGGATCAAAGTCCGATCCTGTTCTTCTGAATCCTCCTCAGAGGTGGACCTGGTCCCCAGACCAGACCTTCAGGGACCAGGTTCAGCAGCAGTTTATCACATTTAAATTCAGAGTTAAATCCACTTATTGAATCTCATCTGGAACATTTGTGTTCTGGAGGCACCATCATGTCGTACTTCAGCAACACAAAGACCGATTGGACAGTTGCTTCAGCGGCTGCACCAATCAAATGGCCTGATCTGTCCATGGAGGAGGGGCCTGAACTCAGTCAAAGCCAATGACTGGCTTCATGTCTGCCAGAAAGTTTCTGTATTAAAAACAAAAGGGGGGGCTGTATATACCCAATAATAAGTCCTCAATAAAATTATGTTTAATCTATTTAGCAAAAACACATATCTGAACTCTTTGAGGAAAGGCTTCGTCCCTGTGGAGGTTTTCTGGGCTGGTCGGGGCCCCGGGCCCCAAGGCCAGGATCCTCCAGGAGCAGCTGGAACGTGTTACTGGACAGATGAACATCTAGTTTAGCATGAGATTAGCTTGTTTACCCTGTTGCTGTAAAGCAGTTGATGCTAACATGCTAGCAAACAGCAGTGAGACGATCATCACCTTCAGAGTCTGATGTTCATAAATCTGCACTTCAGAGGATTCAACAGAACAAAGTGTTGTTAATCTGCTGTTTGCTACAGAACAACATGGCTGCTTCTCTCTTTCAGCTCTGTATTCGGTCTGTCTGTCTGTCTGTCTGTTGCTCAGTCCGGACACATAAACGCAGAGCTGACGTCAACACTGACGGATTGTGACGTCATTAAACTACAGACCTGATATTTTCTTCCTGACTGAAAAAACTCTGATGAGAATTTAAAAGTCTGAACTGACCGTCTGTGATGATCAGAGCCTTAGCAGAGCTCTGTTTGGACATGACGACAGACAGCTGAGCGACAGACAGGCGGCTTCTGTCTCCAGTCACTTATTGATCCGTATTGACCATCGTGTTCTCCAGCAGCTCGGATCCAGACCAGAGACAAGACCCGGATACACCGACAGCTCCGAGCTCACGTGACAGATCTTCTAACTTCTCATTGGCTGGGGCCATCACATGACGCGAGAGGAAAACGCGGAAATACGTTTCCTGCACGATCCCGGTTTCAAAGATCCGCACGTGTCCCGCTCCAGTGCTGTGATCCGGTCTGAGAACCCACAGGGACCCGGAGGAGAATCCGGCCGCAGGCTGGACCCGGTTCCGGTGAGTGGATCAATGATGTAAGTGCATTAGCCCGGCTCGGCCCGGCTCGGCTCGGCTCGGCTCGGCCCGGCTCGACCCGGCTCAGCTCGACCTTAGGTCAGCTCCTCTGGTCGGAGCCGGATGTCAAAGCGGGTCGTTTGGTTCTGGTTCATATTCAGGTCTAATAGAGTCTGTTCATCCGGCTGTGATTGACAGCTGGTGGGCGGGGTTAGTGAGACAGCATGGTGCTGGTCCCGGATCAGATTTGTTGTTTCGCACCGTCAGTTTGAAGAGAAACAGCTCGACCCATGACGAACTCCATCAAACAAACATTTAATTTTAGATTAACTCGCCTGCCTGCAAACGTTTACACAGTCACAGGGTGAGACTGAAGGCATTTTTAGATTAATGAGCTTCCTCTGGAAAAGTTGTTAATTATTTCATGTTAAGTTTGTGCCGCATTAAAGAGAAGCCCAGAAAATCTCTGCTACAAATTCCATTCTTGTTTTCTGTGTTGGCGATTGAGTAGATAGTCAAAATTATTTTTAATTGTACAGTTTGTAAAAGTAGTTTGGTGCGAAGCTGTTAAATGTGCCCTCTGTTGCAGATGAGATGGATGAGTGCTGTAATGTCTGTAGTGAAACTGTGGGGGGCGCTGTCACACATTCACACATATCCAGTATGATCGAATGTGTCTGTTTTGCTGTGTCCAATCTGCAGAGCTGGACAATGTCTGAAGAGATTTCACAGTCCACCCAGTCCCCCTCCCAGGCCCAGTCCACCCAGTCCACCTCACAGGCCCAGTCCACCCAGTCCCCCTCCCAGGCCCAGTCCACCCAGTCCCCCTCCCAGTCTAAGTCCCAGTCCCAGCCTGGTTCAAGTTCTTCCAGCGGGCCGACCTCAGCCAGCCAGTCTTCCAGCGGCTCGGGGACACTGAGCAGCGTGGACACCATCCCCGTCACCCTGCCGTCCGTCCCCGAGGAGCCCGAGGCACAACCCTGGGGCCGCCTGCTGCCTATGGCCCGAGGCTTCAGGAGCCACGGTGAGTGTGACATGCTAACATGCTAGCACTGAGGCTAGTCCTGAAACTGGTTTTGAAACTAAAAACCTTTGACCTCATGTCAGTTCTAACACTGGTCCCAGTGTTGGTTCTGATCCCAGGGCAGTTTTCTGCTGCACTGATTAGTTTATTGTTTGTTTGTTTGTTTGTTTGTTTACAGACTGTTTAGAGGATCAGTATCTGTTTGGACGAGACTCCAAGTGTAACTATGTTCTGGATGATCCAGATAACAGAGGATCCAAAAAGTTCAGAATCTACAGCAAGAAACACTTCAGGATCTACAGAGTGAGATCACTTCCTGTTTACTAATGACTGATTTATTACTGATTATCTGCGACTTCACACCTGGTACAGCCTGAACCTGTCTGTCTGAACCTGTCTGTCTGTCTGTCAGGAGGGCAGTGAGGTGTTTGTGGAGGACTACAGTAATAACGGGACGTTCGTTGATGGGAAACTGATCGGTAAAGACAAGAAGCTTCCTCTGGTCAACAACGCCGTGCTCGCTCTGTCTGAACAACGTAACAAAGGTCAGAGAGACCGAAGAGCGACAGGAGAACATCTTTACTGTTCACTGTTGCCACCAGGTCTCACCTGTCTGTCTGTCTGTCTGTGTGTGTGTCCTCAGTCTTTGTCTTCATTGATCTGATGTCAGATGATCAGTCCAGTTTACCTAAAGAGCTTCAGGAGAAATATCTGCTGACTCGGCAGATTGGCAGGTGAGTCTGACACTGTTCATACTGCCGTGATGTCACTTCCTGCTCCCTGAAACACTGCTTATAACACCAGAACACGCTGTGTGTATTTCAGAGGAGTGTGTGGTGAAGTCAAACTGGCCTTCGAGAGATCCACCTGCAGAAAATTTGCTGTGAAAATAATAAACAAGAAGAATTTTCAGTCTGAAGGGGTGAGTCATCTCATCTGCTCTCTGATCGGCTGAGAGTACTCCTTTCATCCTTTCTTCCTTTCCTCGTCTCCTTCCTTCCTTCCTGTGATGTAGCAGAAGTTAGACGGTAAAAACAGAGAAAAACTACAGAAAACTTCAAACATGGCGTCTGAGCGTGTGGTTAAGTTTATCAGAGCTGAAGTCACTCGTGTTCCTCTGAACAGTCTGAAATTAGCACCTGCCGAATGCAGGTAAACGATTGGCCGTGGACATTAAAATAAATCAGCCTATTGGTCACTTTGGTGAACAGAGGAAACACAACAGAAGGACAGTTAGTAATGCAACACGTGATCCAGTCACTCACAACTGCTGTGGAAAGAGGATTTACTTTGTATGTTCTCCAGTTATTATCACATATATCACGTCTGGCTACACTACACTTTGGGTTTCACAGTAAACTGGGGGGTCAACAAACGTACAGAACAAACCGAAGCAGGTAAAAGACTCAAGACGTGTTGGTGGAATTCTGTTAACGCTGACTCCAGACCTGCCTGGTTGGAATCTGAAACACAAAGTGAGCCTTAATAACAGGGGCTGATTCCAAGGCTGAAGGCTGAAATCCAAAAACAAGGAGGACTAGAAAAACTAAACGAAGAACAAACCGCTATGACACGAGGAAGACAGACAGGACTTCATACACAAGAGACTAATGAGACACAGGTGAGAAAAAGAGACAGGAAGTCAAACAAAACATGACACGTGAGGAGAGTGAACTTTTAACATAAAACAGGAAACGGATGAGCAGGATCGTGACTTTCTGTTTTAGCCCTTTTACACAGAAATGTGTCAAAGTGTCTATTTTTATATTAAAATCCCACTTAACAGGAAATGACTCTCACTTATTGGCAGTTTGCTTTTGAGATTTTCTGCTAGTATTTGTGGTCTTGATGACGCTGTCTGCGTTTATTTTGTATAACCAGCTGAACTTACCCACATTACACAAACCTGGTGAAAAAGGTGAAGTTTGAAGACACGATCCCAAATAACAGATCACCGTCTACAATGTGCTGCAGGTGTAACAGCACATACAAGACACATCGGTCTGCAGACGTTAGGCGTTCAGTGCAGCCATTTCACACACAAGACTTCGGTAACACAACACACACACACACAACACGACCTGCTGATGTTCACAGGAGTCAGCGTGAGGACAGAACCCGTCAGGAGTTCTTCACTGATACGCCAGAGTACTGAACATTAGCATATTTTCTAGGAAGCTCTCGACGCCACATGCGTTTTATGATCAGGAGCTTCTGTCCAGCAGCAGTAACAGCAGTTAGCTTCTAGCTGAGTTGACTGAACTCTTGTCCAGAGGAGCATCAGTGCCCTTCTCATTTTCATCTAATCATTTTAATTGATCTGGTTTATCATCATCATGCGGTCGTCCTTAAAACTCAGTTCTGTCCCGTTGTCTTCTGCTTGTGGATAAGAGGCGGCCGCTGCATGCGTCACAGGATGAAGCATGTATTTCTGCAGCATCGTCTGCTGCTGGAGGAGAAACTGTGACCACATGTCATCAGAAACGAGCATTTAGTCGCTTATTTGTTTTGGTGTTTGTTTTTGTCCAATCACAGACAGCGACGCGAAATGCAAAGACAGAGATCGAGATTCTGCAGAGAGTCAACCACGTGAGTGTGAAACCACAGAAGAAGAGAAATAATTCTTCAGACTGCTCCTTTATGATGAAGCACTGACTGGACTGTGTCCTCTCCTGCAGCCTTGTCTTATAAAGACAGAGGATTTTTACCAGACGGACGACAGTTACTACATCGTGTTGGAGCTGTGAGTTAAATTCATGTTGTTGCTTCAAACTTTATTCAAACTCACAAAACTTTAGGATAAGGATCTCTCTGTCTGTCTGTGTGTCAGGATGGAGGGAGGAGAACTGTTCCATAAAGTAAAGTCTCAGCAGCAGCTCAAAGAGTCGGTTGCCAAACTTTACTTCTACCAGATGTTGAGAGCTGTCCAGGTGAGACTGAGACACTGTTGCTGTGCGCCATAACCAGTACAGACTGTCTGCTGTATTTAATTGTGTGTGTGTGTGTGTGCGTGCGCAGTACCTCCACACAAACGGGATCATCCACAGAGACCTGAAACCAGAGAACATCCTGCTGTCCTCACAGGACGATGTGTGTCTCATCAAGGTAAACACGCCTTCATCTTCCTCCTGCTACAGTAACATGATGAGTTAAATATATATATATATATATATACACGTGTGTGTGTGTGTGTGTGTGTGTGTGTGTGTCAGGTGACAGACTTTAACCAGTCCAGGATCTTGGAGGAGGCCATGTTGATGCGGACTCTGTGTGGGACTCCATCCTACCTGGCTCCTGAAGTCTTCACTCACGCCTCCACCACAGGATACAGCCTCGCCGTGGACGCTTGGAGCCTTGGAGTCCTGCTCTTTGTTTGGTAGGCTCACTCGTCTCTCACACCTGTCTCACCACCTGTCTGTGTGACTGCCTGAATGTTTGATTGACAGCTGACTGACAAGGATGTCTGTTTTTCCTTAGGTGTTAACCTGTCTCTCTCTGTCTGTCTGTCTCTGTCTCTCTCTCTCTCTCTCAGTCTGGGTGGTTATCCTCCGTTTCACGAGAACTATGGTCAGTCGATCACAGATCAGATTATTCGTGGAGAGTTTACAATGGTTCCATCCAAGTGGAAAAACATCTCTGATCAAGGTAATACTGAAGTACTTCTGCAATACTACTGAAGTACTATTGAAATACTACTGCAGTACTCAGAGTGTGTGTGTTTCCGTGCTTGCAGCGAAGGATGTGGTGAGGAAACTGCTCGTTGTTGATCCCAGTAAGAGGATGACTATAGAGGAGGCGCTGCAGCACCCCTGGTTACAGGTATACACAGTACTACTGCAGTACTACTGCAGTACTATTGCCGTACTGCTGCTGCTACTAGAGGTCGCCTGTGAGAATCTGAAGTCTGTAATTTGTAAAGTCAAATTTCCACTGCCAATTACCATCCAAGTTTCACACGTCACGTGCTGATATTTGGTCGTTTTTGGTTTGATTTCTGCTTCTTTCCCAGTCGACTGACAAACGTGAAAGTTCTGACCGTATTCTGTGTGCGGCTCGTCGCTCCTGTTGTTCAGGAAGTGGAGCTGTGACATCACATCATGTCATGTCAGTAAAATCCAGACTTTGTTTATCCTGTGAGAAACACAGACAAGGGTCTTGTCTAAAAGTGAGACTCGTCCTGTCTGAACAGAGCTCATGTGTCAGATGTCCAACAGACTTTTTTGAGGCTCTAATGAGACGCTGTCCAGGTGCATCATGGGAAATGCCGCTCAAATTCTGACTGTGTGACTGCCTTTAGGATCATGTGATGTTGGAGACGGCTCGCAGACTCATGTACCCCTCTGATGATGCTACTGCTGCAGCCATGGTAACCACATCTGTTCACATACATTGGTTAACTCATTGTGTCAGTAAAACTAACTCCGCCCCCTGACTCCTCCCCCAGCAGGAGGCGGGACCCGCATCAGGAGGCTCCTGGAGGAAACGAGGACGAGACGAAGGAGATGAAGAAGAGGGAGAACATCCAGCCAAGCGGAGCCAAGCCCTGCCCCCTGCACCGCTGTAGAGGACCAATCAGATTCAGCCATTACTCAGTCATGTGACTCAGCTACCTGTTCCCCACTTGAATTCTGTAAATAAAGTGTATAATTTCTTCTAATAAAATCTTTTATACTTTTCACTATGTTTGTCTCTGGTTGGTTTTAAAATTTGATTTGAGACTTCAACAAAAACTTCAAACAGCAGAGAAAATTATTGCACGTTAAGGCTGTTCCAAGATCAAATACAGATGTTTCACTGTCTCTGACAAAGTGTAATATGTAATTTATTTCTTGTTGACGTGGTTCATGAAGACACATTAACGTTGGCCTCACCAGCTTTAGACTCAGCCTTTCTATAAACTTCTTCAGTTTTAGGTGGTCAGCAACATCAGAGCAGACGTCACAACACCAACTTCAGCTCCTACAAACTGAAGGAAACGAGCGAATCATTCCACCACTGTGAAGGTTCTCAGTCCAGGTCACGGTATTGAAGTACAAGTTGAATCAAAGGCAACTGGACGTGGTTGCAGGCTCTTGAAGACGTTTCACTTCTCATCCAAGAAGCTTCTTCAGTTCTGACTGTGAGGGAAACCCAGGTCCTGATCGTCTGTGGAGTCGTTAACCAAGTCATTGATACCAATCAGTATGTTGGTGCTCCTGGATGTTTAATGACAGTCGCTGAGGGTTGTTATGAGTCACCTGATGCCAAGTGTGAACGACTGTTAACATTGTCACATGAGGTCAAGTGATTGTTCATTCCACATTTTTACTTTACAACTTTTTATACATTTCCATGGTTTCATGTGACCTACAGCCACTTCAGAACTGAATGAGCTCCATGCCAAATGAATGCACAGATGAAAGCCACAAGATATTGCTGAAAGCCTTGGAAACACCAGTAAGTGGATCTTGAGTTCAGAAGTTGACTGTAATGAAGACTGCAGCCCGTAGGGGGCACTGACAGTGGTAATATGGTCATGGCTACAGACAGATGAGCCAATAAAAAAATAAAGACTGAAAAAATTGAATGTGAAAATAAAATCTTAAAACTTTATTTCTCTTCATTACAAAATGATTTTACTGTTAACATTTAAATAATTATTCAACTCTAAAAATATGTCGACTGATCGAATCTGAGACCAGTTGCTGACATCTCTTTCATGTTTTACTGCAGAGAAACATGTATTTAGTCATGTGATCACAGAGCTGAGAGCTGATTGGAGACAAGGTTGAGGCTGAGTTCATTTATGTGAACATCCTGTTCACCTGACTCACCTGGGGGTGTTTCAGAAAGGTGGTTTAACAAAACCTGAACCTAAACCTGAACTCTGAGGTGATGGACCCTGAATATTCAGATCCAGATCCATTCAGATCCATTCAGATCCATTCATGACCACATTAGTGGTAAATGGTCTGATCTACAGTTGATCTGATCTGAATCTCTGAAACATTAAACCCAAATTTCTGTCAACAAGCTCAGAGTTTTCACTGAACTTTCTAAAACATCCCTTTGAGTCCGGATGTCATGTTCTGTTTGTTGAGTCACATTTAAACAGGTGAGGTTTCACTGAGAGAACTGAGACAACATCTCCCCTGGAACCAGGTTAAAAATGTAGTTTGGCACCAAATCAGGTGGTGGTGAAAAGTAATTAACAACCCCCCATCTCACTGGCAAATCAAAAAACTGCTTTGATATCAGAACTAAAACTAAGCAATCAAATCAATCACTAATTCCAAACATGCTAACTGATGTTTTGTTTGTTTTTGTGAATCTTGTTAACTTTCAGATTATTGGCTGATTTAATAAAACTGAAGAAAATCAAACGAATGCAGAGACTCAAACACCTGTTTGACTGAATAACACCTGTCGTCACCATCATCATCATCCTCTCAGTGTTTCAAACCTTGTTACATTGTCACTGGACGGTGATGATGATTGGTTCCTCCTTCCATCAGGTGTGACATCACTGCTGGTGCTGTGCTCTGATGATGTCACAGCTTGGCTTTGCGGTGGTCTCTGATACTGTACAGAACAGCGTGAGCTTGGTCGAATGACTCGCCAACAGCCGACTGAACTCTGCTCCTCCAACGCTGCAGCTGAGGACGCTGCTGCAGGACATCTCTGCCGCCCCCTATAGGCTGTGGAGAGACACAGTGAGCATGCTCAGAACCAATGGCCAATCGCTAAACCCCTCCTCCAACGGGAATACAAACCCTGACACACCTGCCAAAACCTGTCACTGCAGGTGTGTCGGGGCGGGGGTGATCAATCAGCTGAGCAATATGTAAACCAATCAGAGCCTCTGACCTGCATGAGCTCACAGATGGCGAGCAGGTCGGCCACAGTGATGTCATCACCACAGAGGAAAGGCTGCCTGCGAAGAAACATGGACTCCAGTTTATCCAGGGTGTCATCGAGCTGAGACAGAGCGCGATTCAAACGCACCACGTCCACCTGAGAGCCAGTCTGAGTCGGGAGGAGCACCTGACACAGACGGGTGGAGACAGAGACAGACAGAGAGACAAGTGTGTCAAAAAGATGAACAAGAATTACTCTATTTTTTTCACTCCATGCTATTATCGCTCACACACACACGGTCTGAGCGGTTCAGACTTCGACAGCACCTGGGAGGTGAACCATCCCACAGACTGAGCTGCTGCTGCTCATCAGGTTCTGAACTGATGAATTAATCACTGATCAATCTGAGTGTGAGTTGATAATGTTCGTTCTGTGTGTGTGTACCTCCAGTATGAAGACTTTGGCGGCGTGTGGTCGGGTGTTGCTGTGATGCCACGCCGTGTATTCGTCCACTCTGGCTCGTCTCTCTGGTTGCCGTGGATACCAGTGCTCTGGGATGTCGTACCTGGTGGCCAGGTACTTCAGGATGGCATCACTGTAACACACACACACTCACACACCGTCAGGTAGACACATACTAATTTTGTGAGTCTTGTTATTACAGAGACTAAACTAAATAAGAGCAGAATAATCTGGACTTTTAAAACATAAACATAAAAAAGAATCCAGAAGGTGGACAGAAGCTCACAGGACACAGCCGTGTCTGTCTCTCTGCCTGTCTGTCTGTACCTCTCTGTGAGGACGAAGTCATTATCCACCAGAACTGGAACTTTCTTCATCGGGTTCAACTTGGTAAACTCTTCAGTTCTGTTCTCTCCTGCAGAGAAGTTCAAACCAGACTCCATTCAGAAATCACACAGTTTAATTTGGTCAACAAACAGACCTGAAGAACAAACTTTTACAGACATTCTGAGAGACATGAGGCGGCCGTCATCATCGTCATCATCATCATCACTGCAGTGAAATGATTCTGCCACGTTTTCAGCTTCATTTCACCTTCATCTAACTTTTTTCACTTCGTGCTGAAAAAACCTTGAATCCAACCTGAAAAACTGCCTTTTTACAGAAACATGTTTATCTACATGCCGATTCTATCAGAAGAACATAATGACTCTAACGTTTCATATTAAAACCACAGACGTTTTCATATCTCATTGGGAAACCGGCCATACGGCCATATTTGAATGGAGTTTTGTTAACCACGTCTGATCCGGGTCAAAGGTCGAGAAGAAGAAAAACTCAGACTTTAAACTGCTGACTGACCCGGAACGGACGCATTAATTAGTCCGTTAGTTAAGCAGCTAGTTATTCGGTCAGTTAGTCGGCCTGCTAGCCTGTTAGCCTGTCAGTTTGTTAGCCTGTTAGCCTGTCAGTGTGTTAGCCTGTCAGTTTGTTAGCCTGCTAGCCTGTTAGCCTGTCAGTTTGTTAGCCTGTTAGCTGACCTCTCCTCAGCGCCACCCTGCGGACTAAGTGCGGGATCTTGTTGCAGGTGAGCAGGATGAGAACCGCCCGGCAGGGCTGCGACAGCAGGTCCAGATACACCTCCGGAACCCGGCGCGTTGCCATGGAGGCTGAACTGGTTTTTTTAACCGATAAAAGCCGGTGAACAACAGCGAACAGGTGGTCTTCTTCTTCCTGTTTGTCTGCAGTGTGTCGACGGCTCCGCTTCGCCCCCTGCTGGCCGCTCCGCACAAACATGAACAAAGTTCATACGAAGGAAAACAGAACAATGTGTGTGTCTGTCTGTCTGCCAGCAGACAAACGTATGCATGTCTTCATGTCCACGTTGTCTTCGTCAGCTGGAACAGTTCAGTCTGCAGGTGTTAGTGTAACATCTGCTGCACTGCCCTGTGATCACGTCACTCCTTATGAAAACACTGAGGGTCCAAAGAAGACAGACAGGAAGGTGACTCCATTAATACTCAAACAAACATTTCAAACAAACACATAAAGCAGATGTAACACCGAGTGGAAACACTGTGACAGGAACCAGAACAGTGTTGAGATCCGGACTTTCCTCCTCTCTCGTCAGTGATAGAGGCTCCTTCCTCCCCCCTGCTGTGACTTCAGGTCTCTTCACAGGTGTCAACTGTCAGAAGGGACACAAACTACAGATCATGAGAGACATTAATGCTGTTAAATATCATCTTCAGTCATATTTCGTATTGATATTTCTTTACTTGCCCTGATGTCCCGAAGCATTGCTATCAGAATCTGGTCTGGTCTGGTCCTTTGCTGAACCCTCAGTCTGCTGGTGTCGAAGCTCCACAGTGTGATTATTTCACTGCGTATGAGAGTGAAAATGAGCGTTTGTGAATGTGAGAAGTGATTTTGTTGCAGTGGTGATTGACTCTGTTCTGACTCTGAGGCTGTCAAACTTTAACATTTAAAAATTCTGACAGTGACTAATCTCATCTGTCATGATCATGTCAGCATCTCTGTAAGCAACTACTTGGAGTGGAAAAATGTAATGTTGCTTCTGTGTAACTGAAACCTGATGAAAATGTGTTTTGTATTTGCTGCTTCAGGTACTCCATGTTTACTTGTCTCTAACTTTCTATAACTACACAGCGTTGAAGTGCGGCCTGTCCGCTCACCGGTCAGGCTGGTCTTCAGTGTAACGTCCTTCCTGTGAGAAAGCTTTGTCTTCTTGCTCTCATACACATCAATGATCAAACTCTGTCCTTGGAGGACAGGAGGAAAGGATCAGACTTCAAGTGTAACTTCAGTATGAGCACTTGTATTGTTTAAGCCGACAGAATGAAAGAATCTCTGTTGCTACTTTCCCTGTTTTGTGCCTGTGTGCACCGTGAGCTGCAATAAAGCCAAGAATCAGATCAGCTGTTCAGAGTTCATTCTGTCATAAACTGATGACAGAACAAGAAGAAGCTCCACTCTGTAACACTTTCACTGTACAACCAGAGTGTTTCTGTAGACCAACAGAGTGAGACCTCATTTTTAGAGAAGATCTCAGGTCAGTTTCAGAAGTCAAAACCTCCAGTTAAACTTTCATTCATATCAGATCAGTAATTCCAACTAATCAGCTCAATTGTTTTAAATCAGAACCTTCAGTATTTGGACCAAGAAGCTCATGAAAAATCAGGTGTGTCAGATTTGGTGTCTATAGTTTTTTTTTTTTTTTTTTTAATGTCATGGTGGACAGACGTGTGTGTGTGTGTGTGGTTGGTCCTTCCACCTCATAATGAGTTTGTGTTCAGAACATTTCTTGTTCTTCACATTCTACCAGTAACCTCTACAGCTCCTCTACAACACCTCTGATGTGTGCTTCACTTCAGTCCTTATGGTTTTAAACTAAACACTCAGCCTGTTTCTCTCTCATCTTTATTTCTGACTTTGGATCATATCCCAGACAGACAGACAGACAGACAGATCAAACACATCCACATTGATTCAAAAACATCTGAAATAAACACATATATACATTCATTAACACGTTCATAAAAGATGGTTTCTCTGTCTGTGATGTAAAGGTTGAACCTGTTTAGTTAACCTGGTTAGTCGTCTGCATGTAAACAGTCTATGAGACCAGAGTCATGTGGTTAAAGGGCACAGTTACCCTGCGTTGTGTCTGCAGGCTCCACCAATCAGACAGCTGTGTTCAGGTTGAGAAAGCAGAGCGAGCGGTTGGTGTTCAGTCTGTCTCTCATCATGTCGTCCTCACAGCTGCTCCTCTGCTGTCTCACTGCTCTGTCTCTCATCTGTCTGCAAGGTAAGACAGGCACATTCAAACACCTTCACTTCATCTGCTTTCATCACCTCTTCTGCCATTTTATTTTTCATATCTGTGTTTTTAATTCTCTGATGCCGTCTGTAAAATGTCAGAAATATGAGCAGATTTAGTTTCTATAAGAATAATCTATACATCAACTAATCAACTGATTGTTTAAGTGAACTGTTGTTGAAAATGATGCTGATCTTGATGATGTGATGTTTGATTGACAGTTGAGGGACGTATGTCAGCTGTTGACCCATCTAATGCTAAATATCAACGATCAAAAATAATATTGATCAGATGTGTTTGTATAGCGAGACTCTGTTCTGCAGTCTGGATGTAACTCTGTTGCTTCTTGATGTTGAAATTTAATTTGTGGCCTGCAGCTGTTCTCAGTCTAAATGTTAATGTGATTCAGTGTTGGCATGAGCAGCAAACAGAGCTTCAGGCTGCAGAGCGTTGACCTCTGACCTTTACAGACCTGCAGACTGACACAGATATGAAACACAGAGAAATTCATTCTGTTCAAAAGAATAGAAACACGAGGAAAGAAGTATGAACTGATTAGTTTAAAGTGTGTGTGTGCGTGTGTGTGTGTGTGTGTGTGTTAGGAGGTTGTCTCCAGTGTTTTGGTTGTAATGTAGGTGGTGGGCGTGGCCAGGGGCGGGGCTATGTGGAGCTGGGCTGCAGCCAACCAGAAGTCATCAACTGCAGTCGAACAGAGAGAGGATTCAAACTGAGATCCTGCATCACAACATACAGCAGTCAGTGTCTGTCTGAAACTCAATGTTTATGTTCAGTTTGAAATATTTCCCCCTTGTGTTCTGTCTTTTCATACTACAATACCCATGGTTTCTGTTAGTTGTCTGAGTCATATTGACCAATCACATTTGAGCAGACTTTGGTTGCATGCATGTAAACAGAGAGTAAATGAGGTGGAACAGATTGGCTGAAATGTAATTTCACAATCCTTTGATTATCGTCTGTAGATGATTTAGCTTTTCTTAGCTTTTTAATTTAACTGCATTCATATTCAGATATCTGTTTATAGAGATTAGCCAAAATGTCGTCTTTGTGTTCGGACTCTAAACGTTGATCAGTGCAGGGAGGAGAAAGTCTCTATCTGCTGGCTACAGTGGAGACTGCACCCTGGGAGTCGTAGTTGATTCTCTCCTTCAGGTTCTGTGTCCACATGCTTCTTGTAACTTTAACATTTTATCTAAGAAGCAGATCTTTTCTAACACAGTTGTTCATCTTTTGCTTCCTGTTTGTCACAAACTGTCAGAAACAGTAAACAGTGGGACTGAACTGGAACTTGTTACACCTTTGTCACTAATATTAACCAGTGTGCGAAATACCCGTCAATATACGGGGGGTCCCATCTCCCAATTGTTGCGCAATACCGATCCAAATTTTCTCAATATGCAGTCGGCCTATAACATTACAATAGTTCATGGATGCAAGCCAAGACAATCAGTCTATAGCCTACATGACAACACACGTGACAACTTTAGCATTGGCTAACTCAAACAATAAAATATTTTAATTTTATTTTTTTGACATTTTTTTTGAGACGCTTTCAGGGGGTCTCATGGGTTAATCGGGGGGTTCGAACCCCCTGGACCCCCCTGTATTTCGCACACTAATATTAACCAATATTTGGCTGTTGCTGAGTTTGGAGAAACGTCTCCACACTTTGTTTAAGTGAAGTGATCTTTGTTGTTAATAGGCTGCTTCTTTGCAGAAGTCTGCAGATGCTGGTGACCTGAAAGAGACTGTCAGTGAATCGATAAATGGACTCATTTACTATGGAGTTTAATGAATCTGTGTATTTAGAAACTGGATCCAGATGGAACCAGTTGTCAGGACTCTAACTATGACCCCCCCGTGTATGTGTAGAGTCTCTGGACCTGGTCTTGTCTCGGGGTTGTGCGACGTCTCGTCACTGTCAGCAGAAGGAGCTTCCTGGAGTCTCCGTCACTTGCTGTGATTGGCTGCTGTGTAATGGTGGGTGGCTGTGGGCGGGGTCAGTCCCTGCTGTCATCATCAGCTTCATCACCAGCTGCTGCTTTCCTCTGCAGGGACCCACAGCATGCTGAGAACTGATCCCAGATCTGTACTGGACCGCAGGCTGAAAGGAGAACACACACTGAGCATGTCCAGAAGAGAAGTTATTTTCTGTTCTCAGGGTTTTTATTCCAAATGTTTTATTCTTGTGGAAAGTGTCCGATCAGAGCTCGACTGATCATGGATTCATGAGCAGACTGTTTAAGAGCTCAGAGCTCACTTGAAATCTCAGTTTAGCACCTGAACACAGCACATGAACGCAGCACCAGGGGTTCAGAAACATGTGCCTCACTTCCTGTCTCCTGTTGTGGTTTAATAAGAAGACCAACAACACCAGGAAGTATAAAAGCCTCTGATTGGTTGCTGCAGTCTGTGTTTCAGGTTCATGTAGAATTTCCCTGATAAAATTCTCAGACTGTCCTCGTGTTCTATACTCCTGTCATGTTGTCTGATATATAGACTGTATAATATATTTGTATATGATTCTATTTCTATACAGTAGCAGTCCAAAGTTTGGACACACCTTCTCATTCATTGGTCTTTCTATTTTTGTACTATTTTCTACATTGTAGATTAATATTGACGACATCAAAACTATGAACGAACACATGTGGAACAAAAAAGTGTTAAACAAAGCAGAATGTTTTACATTTTAGATTCTTCAAAGTCACCACCTTTTGCTTTGATGACAGCTTTGCTCACTCTTGGTTTTCTGTCAATCAGCTTCATGAGGTCGTCACCTGGAACAGTTTTCCAACAGTGTTGAATTGTTCCCAGAGCTGCTGAGCACTTGTCTGCTTTTCCTTCACTCTGCGCTCCCACTCATCCCAAACCATCTCAGCTGGGTTTAGGTCAGGTAACTGTGGAGGCTCCATCACTCTCCTTCTTGGTCAAATAGCCCTTACAGAGTCTGGAGCTGCGTTTGCGTCTGAAGCAGATGTTGTTTCTTGATGTGTTGATGAAAAGAAGTGACCACTGATGACACGTCTTCACTTGTGCATAAAAAGACTTTATTACACAAAAGAGAACAATGTCAAGAAGCGGCCGAATCTGAGAGTCTCTGGTGCCAACGGTGAGATCTCTGTCTTTCAGCCCAAACTACTGTCCTTATATGTGGTTTCTTATCTTTCCAGACCCTCACCTTTACACACACATAGTTGGTCAAACATCTGCTGAAGCTGTAAAAAGGACACTCAACCTATGAACTCAATTTATCTTTTAACCTCTAAACTGGCTATTTAAAGAAAGAACATAGGTTCAAATTTCACATGACAACTGTAAATCACATAACAAGGGATGAAGAGGACAAGACGCTACACAGACAACAAGTGCTCAGCAGCTCTGGGAACAATTCAACACTGTTGGAAAACTGTTCCAAGTGACGGCCTCACGAAGCTGATCATCAAAGCAAAAGGTGGCAACTTTGAAGAATCTAAAATGTAAAACATTCTGGTTTGTTTAACACTTTTTGTTTACTACATAATTCCACATGTGTTCGTTCATAGTTTTAATGACGTCAATATTTTAATCCCTTTATTAGTCCCACAATCGGGAAATTTCCATTCAGTCTGCTGCTACAAGGCGCCAACACCCTGGGCGGGAATCGAACCCGCGTCTCGGCGGTGAGACCGAATCCTAACCACTGGACCACACAAAATAATGAAACATAAAGTAAGACCGTGGAATGAGAAGGTGTGTCCGAACTTTGGACTGCTACTGTATATTTATATTAGCTCATGATTTCTCCAGGACAAAAACTTTCTGTAAAGTCAAACTGCTCCGTTAGTATTTATTTGTTTTACGGTCTTCGCTCGCCGTATAGCTGTTCTTTCACGCATGCGTGGTAGCAACTACGCGGTCCCCTGCACAGTCTGTTTTGTAGCTAGCTGAAGCTAACAGGCTAACCTCCGTCTGCTACTGTAAAGATCCGATCCAGCATCGAGCTGGTCTCTGTTCAGACCCGGTCCAGATCCGGTTCCGGACGTTCAGACGGTACCGGTTCAGACCCGAAACCTGTGCTGACAGCAGAAGCTACAGTTAGCGCTGTTAGCTTCGGCAGCTAACTTTAGCACCACTCCAGCAGCGCAGAATCAAAACAGAGCTAACATAGGTAACAGAAGCTAACGACAACATGGCGACAGAGGAGAAGAAACCGGAGACCGAAAACATCAAACAGCCTTCATCGTCCTCAGGATCCGGTACCAAGGTGAGTGAGCCGGTCTGACGGTGGTTCAGACACCGGACAGCTGGTCCCGTTAGCCGGTGACTGGGCTGTTAGCTAACAGGTAGCTTGTCAGCTGTGATGGAGGAAGTATTTTACTCAAGTAAAAGTACTCATACCGACTTAGTTAGATATTTACAAATTAGAGGCTATTAAATCCTCTCACAAAGGTACAAACACACTGTAATACTGTTCACAGTCGTGTCAGTCGTTTTGTTTGATGGACTGAATGAAGAGTCTCAGAAAAGATGTGGTCTCACGTGGAAAATACACAGTCACACAGATGAACTTATCTGCAAGAATCTAGTTTGTTTCTTCATCACACCCAAAATTAAAAGTAAATAAATGAATTTTCAACAGTAATGCTGGAGACTTTGTGACCACGTGGAACCAAACCACACAGTTTTTGGAGTTGCATGAAAACATTCTGCTCTGTGTCAGCTGATGGGTCACCAAATCCCCCGACCCCGACCTCACCTGAGACATATAGAAGGAACTGTGTATGTAGGAGAACCATACTTCCCTGTTAGAACTGGTTCTGGACCAATGCACCACATTCCAAACAGTGGCTGACAGACGAAATCCTGGTGATGGAGAATCTCACATGTAGGTTAGAAATGAAGAAGCAGTGTTTTGTTTGTTCGTAGATTGAGCCTCTTAATTTTGCACCAGATTGATGTAGTTAACGCTAAAATCTACAACATTTTCTGCGGGAACCTGGACCCCCCCAGAGGGTCAGAGGCCCACCCACCACAGGCTCACAAAACACTTTGATGGATATTGGAAATCCTACCTTGGTGCTTTATTAATAACAACTGTGAGGACCTCCAGTTGTCAGAGTTTACCTGTACCTCTCAGGTAACGACCAGGTGTGTCACTGTGTGTGTTTCCAGTCCAATCCGGCCAAACCAAACTACACAGTGAAGTTCACGCTGGCTGGACACACGAAGGCAGTGTCCTCTGTCAAGTTCAGCCCCAACGGAGAGTGGCTTGCCAGCTCCTGTAAGCATAGCACACACACACACACACACACACACACACAAACACAGAACACACAAATCTTTTTCTTGGTTCAAGGACACTCTGTAAATTAAGAGCTGGTTGTGTGTTACATAAAGAAACTGGATTCTGCTGACAGGTCAGTTCAACATGAGCTGTTGTGTTGGTATTTAAAGTCCATGAACGCACCACTGGTCACACTGTGAGTGTTGGCGAGTCTGTGATTCTTTCAGTGTGCAGTCATCGTGTCTCTGTGCAGCTGCAGATAAGCTGATAAAGATCTGGGGAGCCTTCGATGGAAAGTTTGAGAAATCCATTGTTGGACACAAACTGGTGAGACACCTCAGTCCTGATCCTGGTCTCAGCCGTCTGGATTTAGTTCTGACTCTGATCCTGGATCTGTGTGTGTGTTCAGGGGATCTCTGATGTCTCTTGGTCTTCAGATTCCAACCTGCTGGTTTCTGCCTCTGATGACAAAACTCTCAAGATCTGGGACAACAACTCCGTAAGACAGACAAACACACACACACACACACACGTAGCGAGTTCTCTGATTGGTCACTCATTGTGTTTAGCTGCACTCAGTCCTTCAGAGCTTCAGTGTGTCTCTAACATACAGTCGTTGACGTGGTGAGAGACACATGAAAAACTCCTCCTCTCCCCCCTGAGGAAGTGCCTCCCTGTTTGAAAGCCTCTAATCTGGATGAATGATTATGATTGATGATGAATGATTTTGTGAGTTTTTAGACAGAAGACCCAGTTGTTCAAAAGATGATGTGAGAAGTTCTGCTCATGGACCTGCTAAGACAAAGACAACGACAGACTGAGACCAGAATCATCTGATGCTGTGATGAAATGACAGCACAGATGATGAAGTCAGCATGTTGATGCTGAGTGACTGTAATTATGTGTTTGTCTCTTCAGGGGAAGTGTCTGAAGACTCTGAAGGGTCACAGTAACTACGTCTTCTGCTGTAACTTCAACCCTCAGTCCAACCTGGTGGTGTCTGGATCGGTACGCTGCTTCACTGAGTACATCAGGAACACTGAGGATCTGTTTTATGTTAAACCTGTCTGTCTCTCTGTGGGTCCGTAGTTTGACGAGAGCGTTCGTATCTGGGATGTTAAGACAGGAAAATGTCTGAAGACTCTGCCGGCTCACTCTGACCCCGTCTCTGCTGTAAGTCCTGACCTCTGATCTTTGACCCTGTCCTACTTTAAGACCATGTGGCCACTTGAGGTGATTTAGAAATAAGACATTGCATTGATCTGATTGTAATTAGCATTAATAAATTCTGAAAAGATCATGTGGCACCAGTCCTCTGGTCAGTCCTAACTCTGACCTCTGACCCTGTCTTTGTGTCTTTCAGGTTCACTTCAACAGAGACGGCTCACTCATTGTCTCCAGCAGCTACGACGGCCTCTGGTACGTCTACACACATATAATGCATGTGCACACACATTCATGCTCGTGCACACACTTGGACACACACTCAGTAGCATAAAACATCTCAGCCTGGAGAATGAAGGATGGTTATATTCAGTCTGTCTGTCTGTCTGTCTGTCTGTCTGCAGTCGTATCTGGGACACAGCATCAGGACAGTGTCTGAAGACTCTGATTGGTGAGCAAACGCACTGAATATTACAGAATGTCTCTTTAATAGTCTTTAATCACTTCTTTATATGATAAGTAATAATACAATTAAATAAAACAATGCCGGTATCCGTCAACCTTATTTCGATTCAGCCAATCAAATCTCATATTCAGCAGTGAGGCCAGTGTTGTATCATAGACAGAGCAGACGTCACACTGAGCCGAAAAAAACACAAAAACACAAAGAATAATGACATGTGTCGTCAACAGGCCTGAGATCTGAACATATGACAGTAAACTGTGTCTCTCCTCAGATGACGACAACCCTCCAGTGTCTTTTGTCAAGTTTTCTCCCAACGGAAAATACATCCTTGCTGCTACGCTGGACAAGTTAGTATCACAGTAGTCCGCCTGTCTGTCACTGCTGCTCTGTGAAGACAGAGGTTCCACTAACACTGAACCAGGGTCAGTTAACCTCATTAACTCTTGGATAAACTACACTCGTCAATTAACGAGGGGCATTCGAACTTTTCTAACTGTTCGCTAGCTTCACGCTAACGTTACTAACACATGGAGAGAGTCGTTTTAACCTTACATCTCCTCACTATGGCCATTTTAACTGTATTAAATCTTAACCATACCAACCTTTAGCTAGCTTCATGTTAACCTTACCGACTCTTAGCTGGGGTCATGTTAACTCTTTCATTTAAACCTGTTTCCTCATGTCAGCTCCGAGCTCCTGTCTTTTAACCTCAGAATTAAAGGGAAGTTTCAACACGTTTTATGTGTCGATGGTTACTATTGTCAGTTGAAGCAATAAATTCCTCTCTGTGTGCTCTATTGACCCAGAAAGCTGAATTTCCCTGCCGGCAGTGCCTACATGTACCAGGATGCATTGTGCACAAGTACATACTGTACTCCTGTTTAAATACATATTAAAGTACTATCTAGTCCTGCAGCAACATTCGCTGTGCAACATGCTAACACCAAGTTCAACAGGTGAACAGTAACAAAACAGAACATGACAAAACTTACAGCGTCCAGGTTTGATGTTGGGTCACAGATCGGTGTCAATCCGTCCTTGAACTTGAACCGATATCAGCTGTCATTGATAAAACAGTCACAATATTCAGCAGTTTTCCCGTCATTGTGGGGACATCTACATCAAAAAGAAAGTTGATCCTCTGCGTCTTGACGTTCTCAGATGGTTGGAGTAGATGAAGGCTTTTGTGTTGGTTCTTGCTGACAACAGATCTCTTGGTGGTTTGGTTCCTGCATCCCCTGCTGGGCTCGAGGTGTAATACAGCGGCAGCCTTGGCTTCTCTCCTGCTGTTCTTCAGCCATAAACTCTGACTGCAATAAACAGAGCTCAATATCAGAGTCACAACACTGTTCTCGTCCAGAACAGCCTCTGCTCTCATATTTGAGATGCCATCTGGCTGCTGGAAATGTAGCTAGTTTACCCATCCTGTGAAGGGCAGTGGTGGCCTAGTGTTTTGTGAAGCGAACTTGCAACCTGTGGGTCGCCGGTTCGAGTCCCGGAGACTGGCAAGAGGCTGAGGTGGGAAAGTGAGAGCAACTGCTTGTCCCAGTCACTTAACCCCTTAACCCCTGACTGCGCTGCACTGCGGCAGCCCTCCCCTAGTATGTATAGTTAAAAGGTTAACTATGAATAGGACGGGTGAAATGCAGAGAAGGAATTTCTCCAAAGGGGATCAATAAAGTATACAAGTATAGTTTACAAGTGAAGACAAAGTTTTGTTTTTGAGCGGCAGGACACCCCCTCCTGGCCACCCAGAGGCTAAATCCAAGCTGAAATAGTCTGTAGTTCTTCCTTAACAACTCAACTACATGACTGTAGCATCAAATTACGGCGCCTGTGTCAGAAGATAAACAGACATGGTGAATTTTCCGTAACTACGTTAATAACACTTAGCTAGCGTGATGCTAACGTGCTTTAATGATTTCCCCTGTGTGTCAGTAAATGAAAAGCTCTCAGGTTGCTGTGAGTCTTGTGTTCACTGATGTCAGATTACTGCAGTTTTATTTTAAGGAACTCTTACCAACAGTTAGCTGCTCTGCACGTGTGTCAGTGTTTCTCATACAGCTCACTCTCTGTTCTCTGGCTTACAGCACACTGAAGCTCTGGGACTACAGCAAAGGAAAGGTACTGTCTGTCTGTCCATCCATCCGTCTGTCTGTCTGTCCGTCTGTCTTCAGCTGTATAATCATCTGTCTCTGTCCTCTTGCTCGCTCTTTGCAGTGTTTGAAGACGTACACGGGCCATAAGAATGAGAAATACTGCATCTTTGCCAACTTCTCTGTCACAGGAGGGAAAGTATGTCTGACCAACACTGTCCACATGTAGCTGTTTCTCTGAGGCTCAGGTGGTCTGACCTTTGACTTCTGTGTTTTAGTGGATCGTGTCGGGCTCTGAGGACAGCATGGTTTATATCTGGAACCTGCAGACTAAAGAAATTGTTCAGAAACTACAAGGACACACAGGTATGACCTTTAGCCTCTGTACACAACTCTGACTGCACCTTCTTTGTCTCCTAGTTCCTTTTGTTTTGTCCTAGTCTTTACTTGTCCTGTATTTGTCCGTCTCCAGTCCTCCATCTTCTGTTCTAATACTTAAAATCTATGTGACGATATACACAAGTTGTACTGTACGTGTGTGGATGTTGGCCGATGCTGTAAAGGGGGGCCTCAGAGGAGCTTCAGGCTCTGAGCTCTCTGCAGGACTTCTGTGATACAGGAAGAACTTCAGTTTCTTTGTGTCTCTGTACAGATGTGGTGATCTCAACCGCCTGTCATCCAACAGAAAACATCATCGCTTCAGCAGCTCTGGAAAACGACAAAACCATCAAATTGTGGAAGAGTGACTGTTAGACTGAAGGAGACCATAATACTAATCCAGGTCCAGAGCTGAGCTGTCTGGAACTGTCCCGGTTGAACTCGACGTGTCACAGTCACACAGATTATTAGTGATAATCCATATTGACACAGAACCAGTTTGATATCGTCTGATGTGAGCACACACAGAGCCATGAACACACAGTCAGACCAGCTCCCACTGAGTCTTGGTTTCACACCAAAAAACACTGCAGTGTGTTCACACTGTAAAAAATAATGCAGACTAAAAACACTTGATTTTTGAGTGAGATTTTGTTTGTGTCTATTTTATAAAAGAGCATTTAAAGGACAAGCTCATTGTTTTCTAACTCTGATCTCATTAAATGATGTTAGTGAGTCCTCTGATCTGTCTGTTCGTCATGTTAGTGTTGCTGTTAATGCAAAATCATCACGTCCTCGCCTTCACATTAAAAGGCTTCCAGTAGTTCAGAGACATAAAAAATGACTTTATTTATATAGTTTTTGGTCTTGGATGTAATCATCCAATCACAATCAAGAAAAGATGCTGAAGTAATAAATAATTTTAAAAGACAGAGGAGAAATGTGTATATGTGTAAAAAAAAAACCATTAACAAATTAGTACTGGAGCTAAGCTCGTTTATGCATTTGAATAATAATTTCCATATTATTCATGATGTCTTACTTTCAGTAAGGCCATGAATGCATCACACATCTGTTCAAAGTTAATTTGACCACAGAAAGTTTGACAGTCTGTTTAATCTTTTTTTCTAATTTTCCAGAAAACAACCATCAAATGTTTTGTTTAAGGAAATATGCCAAATATAACCATAAACCATCAAGTTAGAAAAATTAGAAACAAGTGAAAATAACTTACAGCAGGAAGGAAGATCAGGACTGAGCAGAACCAGGAGTCTGGACTTCATATGGAAAATCAGGTTGTTCCATTAAGAAACAGTGAACTTGCCCTTTAATTGAAAATAAAGAATAGAATCATGTTTTATAAAAGTAGTTCACAAGGTCTTTGTGAAGTTTAGGATCATCAGAAAATATGACATCAGATTTGTGTTGCTAAGCAACAGTTTAAATGACAGTTTTATTGTTAAAACTGAAAAATGGGACACGCCCACTTTTCTTTGACAGGGGTGGGTGGGTGGGTGTGGGTGGCTCTGCTGTGTTCACCGACTCTCTGTCCTTTTGGAACAACAAGCAGAAGCTCATCATCATCTCTCAAACTGTTTCCAGAAACTTCAATCAGCTGACTGAGAAAAGAAATGATGAACATTGGAAGGATTTTTTTCAGTTGGATTTTCAGTTATTTGTAAATAAAGATTTTTGACTACGAGCCGTGTGTGTGTGTGTGTGGACCAGAACAAGTTTTTAACCAGCAGAATGAGGATATTTTCAAGTGCTACTCATGATGGGAACTGTTGGGTCTCTATAAGTCATATTTTAAAGAGTTCAGTCTGGACCTGCTCTGTGTGTAAAGTGCCTTGAGATGACTTTTGTTGTGATTTGGCGCCATACAAATTGAATTGAACTATAGCAGTACAAGTATATGTGTGTGTGAGAGAGAGACTTTAGATTTCAAGAGAGATGAGATAAGATAAACCTTTATTTGTCCCACAGTGGGGAAATTTGCAGAGGAGCTGAATGTTTGTTGTGAGTGATGTTCAAGATCATCTGTTAATCCTGCTGCGTTGATTTAGACATGAACTCCGGGGTGGTCGGTACACTGTGAGACTTGAAGAGAGCAGAGAATCGCTGCTTTTCAGCCTGAGGTTCAGTCGTTTTTCAACTTGAGAACAGTCCAGTTTGCTCAGCTTGGACTGGTGGGATACGTCACCCAGTTCAGTCTGACTGTAGCTGAACTGGATCAGACTGTGACAGAGAAGAACGTTTGTTTGTTGCTCAGCGTTTTCATGTCGGCATCAGATCTAAACTTCAAAAACATGGTTTATAATCTGAACAGCTCAGCTCAGAACGACATGATCAAAGTAGTACTCACATCTTTTACTGATGTAATAATACCACACTATAAAAATACTCTGCTACAGGTAAACGTCTGAAAATCCTACTTAGTAAAAGTACAGACGTATGAGTGGAATGTAGTTACAGTATGAAAGAGACCATGATTTGATCAGAACAGGTTAGTAGAGATAAGAGATTACACACAGGAGTTTGTGTGTGTGAAAGAGAGTCGAGTTTTCAAGTCACCAAGTCAGTCAGCAGAGCTCAGTGAGCCCCACCGGCCGAGTCGTCTGACTTCCAGTTTCGATTTGGATTAAAACCTGATGGAGACGCACTGGACGGCGGGGGGTACAAAACAATAAACACTACTTGAACATAAATTTTGCTCTCCTTTCCTTCTGGCCAGCAAATTTTTCAATGACTCTCTGATTGAAGTCTGTCATCTCACATACAAGTCTCTTTTCCACGGACAGCATGGCCAATGCATTCAGCCTCTCCTGGGTCACAGTGTTTCTGAGAAAAGCTTTCACTCTTTTCAAGGTCGAGAGGCACCTCTCAGCTTCCGCTGTGGTCATGGGTGTGGTGATGATGATCTTTAAAAGAGTGACAGTTTCTGAAAAGACTTCTTCTAGATTGTTCTCCATGAAGAGCTGGAGTAGGTCCACAGCACCAAAACAGGCTCTGAACTCTTCCTTGCTGTTGATGAGACCAAGTTCTGTCCTCAGCTCGCTTCCATTCAGCACTGGGTTTGTCTTCATAGTGCTGCACAGCATCTTCAGGAAATGACCTGTGATGTTTCTCAAACCTGTCCCCCTGCAACAAGGTGACACAGATCAGGTGGTCTGTGAAGGAGAAGCGCTCCCTCGTGTGTCCCAGAATTGTATTGCAGACCTACAGAGACAAGAATACAAAAATATGTGGAGAAAAAATAAATATGGAATTCAAGTAATTTAACTGCCACTGTTACCTTCTGCATGGTTTTGGGAAAAATATCTTATTGCTATTATTTTGACTAATACTGCAATTGTGATATGATTTGAAACATAAGAGGGAATAATATTTTTTGCATAATTTCCATTTTCATTTAAAAAAAAAAAAAAAAAAAAAAAAAATTGGGGGCGATTTGTACCAAAGTCTAGAATAGGCTGGAACATCTCTGCAACATGACAATGATATATTTAAAATGGCTTTTCAAAACACATTTCTCCTTTAACAATTATTACAACCTCTGATGAAACATGGACTATGACAGATTTCTATAACATAAACTCACCTCCTCTGCAAACCTTTGACCATCCTCTGAACTGAGAACCCGACGCCTCCTTGCTGGCAGAGAGCCGCTGCTGTGCTCACCCGTGGAATGGAGAGAATTTCTGTGAAGGACAAGGAGAATTCAGCATAATAATTAAAAAGGGAGAGAGAGATAATGATGAAAAAAGTAAATAATGATCACATTACTAACAGGAATCCTTATTACCTGATCTTTTGTATGTCCCGTTCGAACTGCTGGACGCTCCCTGTGACGAGGACTGAGTCGATGTTCTTCTTCTGGAGCTCGGCTCGACTGTGAAAGTTCCATCTGATGTTGCTGGATGTTGGTGGTCTACGGGCCGCCATTTTATTGAGAACACACGTGCGCTTGGGTGTTCTTGAAAAAAAGCTGGCAAATCCACCGAAGTCAGAAAAACTAATTCTCACCTTGGAAATGTGAGAGGTGGCCTGTTGCATGATCAGGCTGAGCTGATGTGCACAGCAGTAAATATAGTGGGCATTTGGGTCCACATCTTTTATTTTCCTCTGAACAGCTGCAGTGGCAGCTTCATCACACTGGCTCCATCACAGGCCTGGTAGATCAGCTGTTCTGATCCTCAGGAACGATGGCAGCAAAACGCTCTTAATGCAGCAGCAATGGACTCCGGTGGAGCTGACTGCAGAGGAAGGAACTCAAACAATCTTTCTTGCTGTTTGTCATCAATGTAGCGTAGCACAAGCACAAGTTGGGACTGTTGTCTCATCTGCCTAGATTGATAAAAAAAAAAAATCACAGACAACACACAGTCCAGGAGCTCAGTTTGTACAGTTGAAGTAGCCTTAAAAACAGTGGCTTCTCCAGCTGTTCTTTCAACGCTCCATCCAGAGGCAACAACATCCACCAACCCACGAAACATCCCAACAGAGCTCCCACTCTCATCACGGCCACGTAAAGCCAACTCAAAGGCCCCGCAACATTTCACACAGTCTGTTATTCTGGACAGGATGTGAGGATGTTTGTCAGCTCTTCCTTCTACAGCCCTCATCTAACTGCTCAATGCTAACTCAGCCAGAACATCTGAGCTTCAAGCTACTGTCAAGACGGCGACGGCTACTTTCAGAGAGATGTTTCAGGTCTCTGACCCCCGGTGTTGTCCACAAAACCTCAGTGCCAACACTTTGAAGAAGCAAGCAGGGGAACAATAAAAAGCCTTGCTAACATCTCATCCAGCTGGACAACTGTGTTCGGCGGAACAGGAGCGGGAGAAGCCCCGGATGTAGCTCCGTCCACGGTCACTTGCCTGCTGCTGGATTTTTCAGTCTGGTCGGTCCAAGCTCCTTTGTTCGATTTTTTTTCCTCCAGCGAACGTCTCGTGAAAGGATTCTTTGTAAGAAAATTGTCGAATTTTCTTTTGCTCCCATTGTTTCCTCTGAAGCTGCCGGTGTCTCCTGAAAATACGTCCGACTCTGCCGTTTCCGTGAGTTTGCGTGAGTGACCGTTGCGGTCGCGCCTGCGCATATAGGCGGCTAAGGGTGTGACTTTGATTGACAGGTGTCGCGAATCAATCAGATGGGATGAAGAATGACATTTAAAAATGCTGATTCGCCAGGGACGCAGAGAGCTGCGCCCAGAGGACGAGCTTTAAGTGACCAATTAGAGAGCAGCATGAAGTCACATGACAGCACATGACAAAAGCTGAAGAACATACATGAGCATTCATTTGTTCAGCGGCTCTGAAACTTGTGTATTTACACAAAAAACCCCAAATAAAACCAATGTGGACGCTGAAAAACCATCAGTCAGACACGTTGTATGAGTGAACAGATGTCAGAATTATTTCTTAGTAGGTCATTTATGTTTACTGTGTCTATACTTTTTTCCTGCAAGTTTGATGGGGCGGGCTCTAGCGCCCCCTATTGACAAGCCGCCACCGGTGAAACGAGTCATTTTGTGTTTTTGTGCTTTGTTTTACCACCGAGTCAGTAAACGAGTCTGTTTCGTCCGTTTGTTTCGACCGATTCATTCATGACTTCACTTCACTCCAGTTCAGTTTAACATGCAGTAAACAAGACAGATTGTTGTGATCACAGTGAGTTTTTATTACTAAGAAGTTTTATTCAGTTAAAATAGATGCAGAGTTTAAACTCTTCATAAACTTAGTTTCTTCTTCTGTGGTGTTCAGCTACGTCTCCACAGTTTGTCCAGAAGGCTGCTGATTTGTTTCCTGTGTTTCATCTCGACCGAGCGTCCGTCAGTCTCCACACACACATCAGTTTTTCAGACTTAAATCAGCTGTTCACACTTGAAGCGAACAGAAAAACTTCCTGACGACCCAAACGTCCACACTGAGCAAAAACATTTGAATTTTCCTACATGATTCCTTCACAGGCTGTCGCTTCATTTCCTCCAACGCTGGTTGTCAATATGATACCTGAGTTTCAAACCTGAAGACGTTTTTAAATGTTGTAAACATGAGAAGAAGAACTTCATCTCAGTCATAGATTTTTCCAGCTGTTTTATTGCTGCTTCCTGATAAATTCTCAGTGAGATTGTAGATGAATTTTAGTTCTTAAGTCTGTTTCTTTTTTCCTGACGTTAGCTGAAACGTTACTGAAATGTAGGATGCTGCTTTTTACTGCAACACATTGATCGAGTTTCTGAGTTACCACATTTATGTCTGTTTTTGCTTTATCGTTTTTATTCTTAAAATGTAAATTTCTTTTCAATAGTTACTTTTAAATTACACCAAAACTTAACTTTTAGCTGCACAACACACACACACACACACACACACACACACACACACACTTAGCAGCTTTACTCTCACAGTCTGTTCGTTAACCAACTGTTACAGCAGCTGTTTTCTTTTCAGGTTCGACATTCGTCACTCAACTGGTCGTCAACAAGAAAGCAGCATGAAACTGTGAGCAGCGTTTCTCATGACATCCAGAATCCAGGAGGAGCAGGTCCAAACTGGACTGGAGCCACAGTAAATCTATCTAAACCAGTCCCAACTGGTCCGAACCAGGCGAGTGTCAGTCCAGAGTCCAGACAGACCCATCCAAACCAGACTGGAACTAGATTATTTTGTCAAAAATGGACTGTACATCGATCCGAACCACTTTTAAAAAATGTGTCCAGTGTTTGCCATTATAGGGGAGCGTCTGGTCTTCCGTCCAGGTGAACCAGACAAACCAGTTCAGACTGTTCCCACCTAAACCAGCGGAGACCAGCGCAGCGTGCCGATGGAGATGAGGGTCTGGCAGGTAGCAGAGTCCAACCAAACAGACTCCACCAGACTGAAGTGCAGGAAGCCGAGTGCAAATCCACAGCCGACGTCTGACAGGTGATGTTTACCCAACAGCACCCGGGACACGCCCACCAGGAAGGCCCACATGTAGAGCAGGATCCTCAGGGGCACCTGGAGGACAGGCAGACTTTACTACAACAACAAAAGCAGGGTCCAGGGTCCTGATCCTCAGACCTGGTTTATTTGATCCAGACTCATGAAGTTATCCTAATAATTCAGCTGAGAGGTTTGATTTATTCAAGAATTTATTTTGAATAGCAGCATGCTCTTATTTTGAAATAAGCAACGTGGCCATCTGATTGGTGTATACACGTTTGATGTCAGTGTCTTGCTCATGGTTAAAAGCAGCTTAATGTCAAACACACAGAATTAACAATAATGATAATTGTCCCATTAATACTCATGATAATGATGAAGCCACTGACCGCCAGCACCAGGTGGTTCAGCAGGAACTTGGACACCATGACGGCTCGGCTGGCGTGAGCTGCTGGGAAAGAATATGTATCCATGGCAACATAGTCCAAAAACCCTGGAGGGAAATCCCACGGTCCTCTGCGTTTGACCAATTTCTGCATCCCAGCAACCGTCATCAGGTCCAGGATCAGAGCTGCAGGACAGACAGAGAGACAGGTGTCATTCTTACAGGAAGACCATCAGCCAATGAGCTGTGTCCGGGTTCATATTTTTCTAAATATTTTAATTCATTTTATTTGCACACCAAATCCCAACAGAAGTTTTTTCCAGGCACTTTTCACACAGAGCAGGTCTGAACTCTTCGTAGGTAAATAATGAAACAACCTGTGGACTCATCACATCATCACAGCTCTGATGACGCTCAGTGTCCAGTTTATTAGGAACAGCTGCTGAAACGAAGTCAGTCTGTAATAAAACCTCCTTCATGTCGTTAAAATGTTCAGTTTGTGTGTGATGTTCAGTGATGTTAATGTGTGTGTGTCTCATTTCTCTTCTCAGTAATAATCACAGACTCAATGAGCTCCTGTTTCTCTGTGAACTACACAGCCTGTTTTTACTGTCTGTTTGTTGCCATGGAGTCAAACTGTCTCCATTGAATGTGTCCCTGACTGTCACAGACCAGATCCTGTCGCTTCATCAGGGTTCAATCCTGTTAAAAGATCATGTTTCTCACCCAGCAGCAGGTTGACCAGCACTTCCTGTCCAGCCAGCGTGTTGCTCCTCCACAGACAGATCAGGGTCCCACAGAGCCAGGGCAGGGCGTGTCCGCTGAGGGCCAGCAGGGTCACCATGGAGCGCAGCGGGGCCCCGGAGCCGTGGGCCCCCACACACACTCCCAGACGCTTTGACAGGCTGATGTCGATGGCCAGCAGAGAGTTCATGGCGATGCCTCGAAAGGACGGGTTCAGCTGCATACAGTCCTGCTCCGGCCAGCGAGACGCCTCCTTCACCCCCCCATCAGCTGCTGAGCCCCCTTCTGAGGAGTCCCTCGAGCCCCTGAGGACAGAGAGACCAGGACAGTCTGAGACCAGGACAGTGAGATCAGGACAGACTGAGACCAGGACAGTGAGACCAGGACAGACTGAGACCAGGACAGTGAGATCAGGACAGTGAGACCAGGACAGTGAGATCAGGACAGTGAGACCAGGACAGTGAGACCAGGACAGTGAGATCAGGACAGACTGAGACCAGGACAGTGAGATCAGGACAGTGAGACCAGGACAGTGAGATCAGGACAGTGAGACCAGGACAGACTGAGATCAGGACAGTGAGACCAGGACAGACTGAGACCAGGACAGACTGAGATCAGGACAGTGAGACCAGGACGGACTGAGATCAGGACAGTGAGATCAGGACAGACTGAGATCAAGACAGACTGAGACGAGGACAGTGAGACCAGAGACAGAGACAGAGACAGGGTCTGGATGTGTTACAAATGCAACAGCTCTATTCTGACACACACACACACACACACACACACACACCTCCAGTGAGTCCTGTTTTCTGTCCTGCAACTGAGTCATTCAGTTGAAGGTGGACATGCACTCCTTCGGACCATAGACTGTATAAAACAAAAGCTTCAGACAGACAGCTGTAAAACAACCTGTCTCACTCTCCTGTTACTGTTGGACAAGTTGCATCATCTTTATTAGTGTTTGAATTTAGATTCAGAGAAACAAGTTTCACTCACAGCCTCGAGGTTGATGCTTGGTTTTACTTCGATTTGGGGGGTAGTCATGCTCCAAGCTTTAGAACTACAGTTTCCAAGATGCTTTAGAAGATGTAAGCAGGAAGTATAATGTTGCCATGGATTCAGTAAGTTAGCTACAACTGAAGTTCAGGTTTTTTTTATGTCTCCATTCAGTCGTTTGAATTAGCTGTTAGCGCCTCCTGTTAGCAGTGTACAATGGATGTACAGACAAACTCTCACTGGATCACTTTGGCACTGAAGACAAGTTAAAAGTGTCTCACAGGACGTCACAGATTTTTGGGGTATATATATACAGTCAAGCCCGAAATAATTCATACCCCTGGCAAATTTTGACTTTAAGTTACTTTTATTCAACCGGCAAGGTTTTTCTTGATGTACAAGAGGCATCATTGTGGAAAAAATGATTTCTCAGCTTTTATTTACATTTGAACAAAAAGCAGCATGTCCAAAATTATTCATACCCTTTGCAAACTGTCACAGTCTATGGGAAAATCCAAAGTTCTATACCATTCCAAATAGTCCAGGCTGTTCTAAAGCATCCTAATTACCCTGATTCATCGGGAACAGCTGCTTCAATCAACTCAACAGGTGAAAAACTGCAGCTCTCTGCAGTTGGTTTGTGGACAGTCATGGCTAAGACAAAGGAGCTCACTGAGGACCAGTGTTGGGAGTAATGCATTACAAAAGTAATGTGATTACTGTAATATATTGCTGTTCGCTGTAACGCAGTAATGTAAGGCATTACTAAAAAAAATGGGTAATATTTTACTCGGTACAAACTTCAGTAACGCGCGTTACAATCATAGACTGTATCAGACATGGATATAGTCTCCGTGACGTCACCCGTAGATTTCTGAAGAGCAAAAATGAAGCTAATCGTAGCGCGCCGCCATCTTGGCAGCGGTGACGTCGCCTAACTCCGGTTAATCCAAATATGGACAAAGAGGTGGAGCGAGGGTGGAGGTGAAAGAAGCCCGTTTAATGAAACACGCTCACCGAGCTAGCCGGCTGACCAGGCGGTACCGTACCGGCCGGCTTTGGCACCGGTTACAGTACTTTAATAAGCCGAGGTAACCTTATGTCAACATTTCAGCCTCCAGCCGATCACAATCAGTCAGTTTCTGGAGTATGATTAAATTTAAATTTATGTTTTAGCAATAATATAAATATAAATAATAACGTTTGAGCTCATACACCGTCCAATTTGATGCTACTGTTTAACTTCAAGCTAAACTCCTTTGACCAACAGGTCCGTGTCTCAGCTGATGTCCATGTCAGTGGAAACACAAGTGTCTTACTTGAATTCTGCCCTGTGATGAAAAGCCTCCACCTGTTTCCAAGAATATCATCATTAAGAATATTTAATATGAACAGGCCTACAGTTACAGTATCTCTATCACAATTTACCAGACTTTGACCTTTTGTCTGTTTTTGAGATTCTGGCTATGATTGTTCTTGTATTGCACCATGAACCATTATTGTGCCTATTAGGCAATATATTCTACTGTTATATATTCCACTGTTATATATATTCCACTGTTACATATTCCACTGTTATATATTCTACTATTATATATTCCACTGTTATATATTCTACTGTTATATATTCCACTGTTACATATTCCACTGTTATATATTCTACTATTATATATTCCACTGTTATATATTCTACTGTTATTCCACTGTTATATATTCCACTGTTATATATTCTACTATTATATATTCCACTGTTATATATTCTACTATTATATATTCCACTGTTATATATTCTACTATTATATATTCCACTGTTATATATTCCACTATTATATATTCCACTGTTATATATTACTATTATATATTCCACTGTTATATTATATTATATTGTTATATATTCTACTATTATATATTCCACTGTTATATATTCTACTGTTATTCCACTGTTATATATTCCACTGTTATATATTCTACTATTATATATTCCACTGTTATATATTCTACTGTTATATATTCCACTGTTATATATTCTACTGTTATATATTCCACTGTTATATATTCCACTGTTATATATTCCACTGTACTGTTATATTCTACTGTTATATATTCACTATTATATATTCCACTGTTATATATTTACTATATATTCCACTGTTATTATATATTCCACTGTTATATATTCTACTGTTATATATTCCACTGTTATATATTCTACTGTTATATATTCCACTGGTGTATATTCTACTGTTATATATTCCACTGTTATATATTCTACTGTTATATATTCTACTGTTATTCCACTGTTATATATTCTACTGTTATATATTCCACTGTTATATATTCTACTGTTATATATTCTACTGTTATTCCACTGTTATATATTCCACTGTTGTATATTCTACTGTTATATATTCCACTGTTATATATTCTACTGTTATATATTCTACTGTTATATATATTCCACTGTTATATATTCCACTGTTATATATTCCACTGTTATATATTCTACTATTATATATTCCACTGTTATATATTCTACTGTTATATATTCTACTGTTATATATTCTACTGTTATATATTCCACTGTTATATATTCTACTATTATATATTCCACTGTTATATATTCTACTGTTATTCCACTGTTATATATTCTACTGTTATATATTCTACTATTATATATTCCACTGTTATATATTCTACTATTATATATTCCACTGTTATATATTCTACTGTTATATATTCTACTATTATATATTCCACTGTTATATATTCTACTGTTATATATTCCACTGTTATATATTCTACTGTTATTCCACTGTTATATATTCTACTGTTATATATTCTACTGTTATATATTCTACTATTATATATTCCACTGTTATATATTCTACTGTTATTCCACTGTTATATATTCTACTGTTATTCCACTGTTATATATTCTACTGTTATATATTCCACTGTTGTATATTCCACTGTTATATATTCCACTGTTATATATTCTACTGTTATATATTCTACTGTTATTCCACTGTTATATATTCTACTGTTATTCCACTGTTATATATTCCACTGTTATATATTCTACTGTTATTCCACTGTTATATATTCTACTGTTATATATTCTACTGTTATTCTACTGTTATATATTCTACTGTTATTCCACTGTTATATATTCTACTGTTATATATTCCACTGTTATATATTCCACTGTTATATATTCTACTGTTATATATTCCACTGTTATATATTCTACTGTTATATATTCTACTGTTATTCCACTGTTATATATTCCACTGTTGTATATTCTACTGTTATATATTCCACTGTTGTATATTCCACTGTTGTATATTCTACTGTTATATATTCTACTGTTGTATATTCTACTGTTATATATTCCACTGTTATATATTCTACTATTATTCCACTGTTATATATTCTACTGTTGTATATTCCACTGTTATTCCACTGTTATATATTCTACTGTTATTCCACTGTTATATATTCTACTGTTATATATATTCTACTGTTGTATATTCCACTGTTGTATATTCTACTGTTATATATTCTACTGTTATTCTACTGTTATATATTCTACTGTTATTCCACTGTTATATATTCCACTGTTATATATTCTACTATTATATATTCTACTGTTGTATATTCCACTGTTATATATTCCACTGTTATATATTCTACTGTTATATATTCTACTGTTGTATATTCTACTGTTGTATATTCTACTGTTATATATTCTACTGTTGTATATTCCACTGTTGTATATTCTACTGTTATATATTCTACTGTTATATATTCTACTGTTGTATATTCTACTGTTGTATATTCTACTGTTATATATTCCACTGTTGTATATTCTACTGTTATATATTCTACTGTTGTATATTCTACTGTTGTATATTCCACTGTTGTATATTCCACTGTTATATATTCTACTGTTGTATATTCCACTGTTGTATATTCTACTGTTATATATTCTACTGTTGTATATTCTACTGTTATATATTCTACTGTTATATATTCCTACTGTTGTATATTCTACTGTTATATATTCCACTGTTGTATATTCTACTGTTGTTAGCCTGAAGTCAGCTCAGTCATTGTCAGTCTCAGTTATCGCCCTCCACTGGATGTGTAATGAGCTGCAATAAGCTACATTTATAAGACCAAATCCATACTTCCAGTTATTTTGGTGAAAGTAACTTAAACGTAATGCAGTAGTAGTGTAATGCATTACAATTCAGAGACAGTAATATTGTAAGGTAACTAATTCCTTTGAAATGACAGTAACAAGTAATCCATAATGCATCACATTTTTGAAGTAACTTGCCCAACACTGGTGAGGACCTGTGGCTGCTCACAAGTCAGGAAAGGCCGATAAGGTCACATCTAAATGTTTTCAAGTTCCAGTGGCTACAGTGCAAAGTATTATTAAAAAATACAAGACGTTCTGCACTGTGGAAAATCTCAGAGGACGTGGTCGGAAGCCAAAAGTGACACCTGTGCTGGCCAGGAGGATAGTGAGAGAGGTGATCACCACCAAGGCCATCCTGGTGAATCTGGGCTCTGCTGGTGGCAACGTCTCAAGGCAGACAGTCCAACGGACACTGCACACTGCTGGGTTCCACGGACGCAGAGCAAGGAGGACGCCGCTTCTCCAGATAAGGCACACATAAGCCCGCTCGGCCTTTGCAAATGCTCATCTGGACAAAGAAGACGACTTCTGGTCTTCTGTTTTATACTCAGATGAAACAAAAATTGAATTGTTTGGCCACAATGATGTATCCTTCATTTGGCATAAAAAAGGAGAAGCCTTCAACCCTAAGAACACCGTCCCCACTGTCAAACATGGTGGTGGGAACCCAATGCTTTGGGGGTGTTTTTTTAGCCAATGGACCAGGGAACCTAATCACAGTAAACAGCACCATGAAAAAAGAGCAATACATCAAGATTCTCAACCACAACATCAAGCAGTCTGCAGAGAAACTTGGCCTTGGGCACCAGTGGACAGTTCAGCAGGACAACGACCCAAAACACAGCAAAGGTGGTGAAGAAATGTTAGCAGACAAAAACATTAACGTTTTGCAGTACAGCCAGAGTCCTGACTTGAATCCAATTGAGAATCTGTGAAGGGAGCTAAAGATCAGGGTGATGGCAAGGAGACCCTCCAACCTGAAAGATGAATGAATGAAAAATACCAGTGGAGACATGCAAAAAGCTGGTCAGCAATTATAGGAAGCGTTTGATTGCTGTAATAGCCAATAAAGGCTTTTCTATTGATTATTGACAAGGGTATGAATAATTTTGGACATGCCGCTTTTTGTTCAAATGTAAATAAAAGCTGAGAAATATTTTTTTCCACAATGATGCCTCTTGTACATCGTCTTATTATCTTCTGGGAGACGCTGGTGTCATTTCCAATCAAGAAAAAACTTGCTGGTTGAATAAAAGTAACTTTAAGTCAAAATTTGCCAGGAGTATGAATAATTTCAGGCTTGACTGTATATATGACAGAATTGGAGGATTTCCTCTGGAAAAAGAAAAATAACGTTGTTTTGAACAATTAAATGTGATCAGCATCAGCAGCAAGTTCGACTCTCTTTACTGAGTCAAAGACATGGATTCAGTGTTGAGTTGCTTTTCAAGGACCTGCAGATTTCCAGAAAACAACCTCAGCTCTCAAAGCATCAACAAACCAGACGTAACTGTGACAAGTTAAAGTGGTCTCAGGTCTCTGCACCAGGTTCTGGTTCTACTGAGACCAACAGCTGCTGGAAGTTCAGACATTCATCTTTAAACTCAAGTGTACAGGACAGACAGTCTGAACCTGTTAAACTGGGCGCTCTGGGTCTTGGTCCAGGATCAGGATATGTGGAAATGTCAGCAGTGATGTCAGTGGGCGGAGCCTCAGTCTTACCTCAGTCCTGCGTCCTCCTGCTGACTCTGCTGTCTGAACGAGGCTCTCCTCGGGCCGCTGCCCCCCCGGCCCTCCCCGGCCCCCTGCTCCCTGCGGGGGGGCTGGTTCAGGGACAGAAACTCGGGCCGGTTCAGGATGTTGTTCCTCTCTCTGGCCCGGCACCGGGCCTGGCTGCCAGGCATGACGGAGGACGGTCCACAGGTGCTGGAGGTGCTGGTGGTGTGACGGCGTGCGGCGCTTCAGGACTGCGAGGCTGCAGGACTGAGACAGATCAGGTCTGAGACTCTGAGGGACTCTGCTATAAATAGATCAGCTGGCCTTCTTCTTCTGCTGTCAGCTGTTCAGAGAGAGAGGCTGGAAAAACACTGCACACACACACACACACACACAGAGTATAAAACAGGCCAACAGACCACAACTTCTCAAACTACCACTGTTGTATTAAAGGAGCACTCCACCAGTTTCACATGTCAAAGGTCGGCCTGGTCTCAGCACATCCTGTCTTCAGTCATTTCTTGTGTTATCACAATGTGTCATAGAAAGAAAAATGTCAGGTGACATCATGTAAAAGTGAGACAGTCCACATACGGAGGAGGTGAAGAGGACAGATGGTCAGCCCGTGTGAGACTGAAAGAAACGTTGATTCATTTTAACTTACGTACGTAACAGAAGTTAACTGGTCAACAGAAGTTAACAGACTTATTTGAACTTGAACTACAATCTTTTCCTAAATCTAACCTAAAACCAACGATTTCACAACGTTAAGCACCTGCGTATTATTGTAACCATGATGACGAAGGTCACCTGACTTCCTGCAAATCCAAAACACATAAAATGTGAACGGCGTTAAATGACACGTGAAAAGCATAAAAGTGTCGTGCTATTTTTAGGACACGAGCTCAAATAGCAGAGGTCAGTTTACGCTGTGTTCAGGCCACGGCCGAGTTATTTTAGTTAGCAGTTTCCAACTTCACTGAGGTATGACTCCAAAAAGAGACATTTCCCATAATCCAACACAACAACGGATCCAGTGTTTATCGAGGTCCAGACTCTGTCCAAAGGTAACAAAATCCATGCTCAGCTAAACTAAGAAACTGCTGGTTGTAGCTTCATATTTAGCGTACAGACATGACAGCGGCATCAGTCATGTAATGCTGAGCTGTTCCTCTACGAGAGTGTTGCATTATGGGTCGTTTGTTTGTAAAGTGTGTTCACAGTGTCTGTCAGAGTCCGTCAGCACTAAAAGTGACAATGAGCCAAAGTTGCTGTTGAACTTTGACCTTTGTGTGCTCAGCCAATCACTGTTGACGACAGCTTGAACTGAAAGATGAACGAAAAAAACAATTACAGAAGTGAACATTAACAAACTGACCTCAGATCAGACCAGACAGAAACACGTTCAACATGCAGCATCGACCAGAGTCTCTGAAACATATCAACCTACTGCGAGCAACATTGGCATTGTAGCTGGTAAATACTGCGCCGACCAATGAGGTGCCTTCTCATGACGCCACTGTGACGTCATCAGAGCGGCGTGGCGTTTAAAGATGCAGCTGTTCATCAGGCAGGGAGGCTGTAAGGAAAGACACTGTTCAGCTGAATTGTGGGAAATGCAGGATCCAGTGTTTCTGGGTTCAAAACAACTTCTGTATGTCAGTCATTCATTGAAACACTTGATATTCACCAACATGAACACAGTTTAACATCAAACCATCGTCATCACATCGTGTCAGACGCAGAGAGAATGTGAGTGTTCATATAGGATAGCAACTGGGCCAGATCCGGGCTAAATACAGAACACACACACACACACACACACACACACACACCTCAAAATGTTTTAACATTGGTTTTTAATTTGTTGACTTTATATTTATTAGTGGTTCATTTAGTTTTTTAAAATATAATTTCTGATGTTCTTTTATTTATAATGGTGATTATTTTCTTCATCGTTTAAAGATTAACTGAACTCCTGCTGTCATTGTTGTTTCTGCTGACTTCTGGTAGTTTAACTTCTCTCAGCGATGCACAGGTGACACTGTGACATCACTGGTGGGTGTGGTCGGGAGAAATACAGCTGTTTCACCTGATGGTAACTTCCTGTTTACGATTTGTTGATTTCTGCAGGAAATAGTGCCAAAAACTCATTTTAATAATTTGTTTTATTAAAGTCTGAGGTGGCATCTCGTTTTATCTGATGAAACTAAAACCACAGATTGTTTTTCACTTGTTTAAGTAAATAAGGTTTGCAGTACTCAATCTTTTGTATATTCAATAAAACACCATTAAATACTTTTGAAAGCAGCACTGACGTCAGAGGAACTCTTGTTCCCGTGGCTTCTGTTCCTACCCGGACCGGCTTAAAAACGTACCGTTGCTATTGGATGCAGCTACAGCTTCTAAGAGCACTAGGATGCTAACGCTTATTTTCTGACGTTTATGTGTTGACGTCATCGGGACGGTGAACTGTTTATCTCAGAAGCTCAAAGGAGCTAACTCAGCTAACAGAGCCAGCAGCGCTAACAGGAGCTAACAGCTAGCAGCAGGATTAGCTGAAAAGTGCGGCGGTCAGCAGTCTGAGCAGTTAGCCGACAGGCGGCTAACTGTCGTTAGCTTCTCCGTCTGTGCGACCGAAAATAGAATTAGTTTAAATCTGTGGTGAAAGTACGGGAGCCGACGGGGACACGAGGACCAGATGGAACTGAAGTTGGAACGTCTGTCTGTCTGTCTGTGTCCCTGCAGGTCAGAGCTCCTCTGCCTCCTCCTTCCTCAGAGTCCTTCAGTCAATGTTCAGTATACAGGTCCTCAGTCAGTCCGGACTCAGGCAGACCTGGTATCAGTGTGTAATCTGGATCAAACATTGTAGAACTGGCTCCGACCTGGTTTTGTTCCACCAGGTTCTGCTCAAGTATCTGAGGACCAGCTGGACTCTTCAGGTGTTTTAACATGACTGAGATAGACCTGGACCAGAGGCGGTCCAGACCGGGTCAGGCCAGTCTGCTTCTGGACGTTTCTCCAGCCGTCATGCTGGTTTATGGAGCGACAACACCTCCGACATGTCGGACTGTGATCTACCTGCTGTAGAGGAGCAGACCAGAGCTCCTGGTCCTGGTCCTCGTCCTCCCCCCCTGGCGGAGAAGGCCCTGTCGGAGGCCTTTGCCCGGTTGCGGTACCGGGACACGTCCCTGCTGATCTGGCAGCAGCAGCAGCAGGAGCTGCAGGCGGCGCCTCCCTCCACCTACCTGAGCCGCAGCCAGTCGGCCTGGTACAGCAGCTTTGGGAACCAGGCCGTGCTGGTCCGGGACAAGAGGGGCCTCGAGGACGCAGAGGGACGGTCCAGAATCTGCAGCATCATGTAGACAGGATCCAGAAACCTGAGCAGACTGAAGTCCATATATCTTTAAGTGGATTTAAATAAAGTGAATGACTTTTCTGGTAACGGAAACTTGATTTAATTTCCTGATAATTTAAAGAACATCAGTTGCTGCTTTGGATGATCTGGATCAATTCTTCAAAACTGAAAATGAAGCCATTTAACTGTGCAGTATTTCATGAATAATGTCAGAATCATAAAGACTTGCTCTCAGCTTCTGTATAAACTGAGCTGAGCTTTAAATCGTGTTTTCATTCAGTCGTCTGGTCTGTTTCTTCTTCTGCTGCTGGACTGACTGACATCATGTCCAGATTTTCCCAACAGCTCCACTTTGGTTCTAAAATATCAACAGTAAAGTTTTGGTGTCAGACAACTTTGCTCTAGAGCCTCAATCCTGAAAAAAATGCAAGAGAAATCCACCAAAGAAGAAGAAACACAGCGAGCAGCTGGACTGAGGACCAGAATGCACAGTGACCTCAGTCCAGACTCAGGTCTGAATTGAGTGTGTGGTTAACGGGCACTGTGGGAAATGTAGGAGCTATAAAGGGACCTTGATTCCAAGTGTCATGATGAATAAAGGTATATCTTATCTTATGTAAACAGCAGTGTTACAGTTTGACTCCAGATTCTGGTTTAATTGCGACAAAAAATGTTTTTCGTTCCTGTCAAGTGAGTCAAGTCCAACATTTCTCAGGTCATGATAGACTTGAGTTGGTCAGGACTAACAGGAGTCCTGAGTCAAGACAGGCCAACTCCAAGTTAGAACTGACAGGAGTCAAGACATACAGGTCTTCAGTCAAGTCCTTAATTAAGTCTCAAGCAAAGACCAATGTGTCCTCAGTCATGTCCAGAAATCAAGTCCCAAGACCAAGTCCTCAGCTCCGTCACCCTGACGTCTCTCCACAGCTGCAGCTCATGCTAGCATGCTGATGTTAGCATGTAGCTAAACAGAGACTTGTGCAGGTGAGGGCAGCTCACCTGGAGACAGCCAGCAGGTCACCACAAGGCTAACGAGAACATTTTAGGCTTCAGACTCCTTTTTAAGTGATAAAGTTAACGCACTATAATAAGAACTGACCTAAAGACTTTGTGGCATGTGAAAGATTCGAGTCGAGTCGTTCTGTCAGTTTATGTGTTTATTTATGAAAACAAAGGAACTCAGAAAATAAGGATCCCATATCAGTAATTACATCAAATAATTCACTTGTTGGTTTTTTCGTCGGTTCGTCCTCTCTTTCTCTCTGTGTCTCTACTCTAACGAGCGGAGTTCGATCTAAACCTCAGACAGCTACTATACAGCTACTATACAGTGCTCAAACATACGGAAGAAAGAACGTACGGCCGGAGTGCATGCAAATACATAAAATCACTTTTTTCCTTTTTCTTATTAAAATACAAAAATTAACTATTAGCATCAAAGCTCGACCATCAACTAAAAACATACAACGAGCTGTCCAACTGTCTGTCTGTCACACTGGGAGGAAACCTGTGTGCGTCTGGTTATCCTTATTGATTCTTTTTAAGTGAATCAGTTATTGATTAGTCTGTAAAATGTCCAAAATAAAACCAAATGCCTGGCTTTAATTAACCAACATGTTCCTTCAGTCTGACAAGTTTAGAAAAGCACAAAGTGTTTAGACTGAAATTCTTAAATCGCATTAAAACAACTAAACCACCTTCATGATGACTGAGCAACTCCATCAGCTGATGAAGACCATGAAATTTGGTTGAAAGCTTCAGAAACATGTTTTTTTTGTCCAAACAGATTCAGTTTAAAATGAGATGAAACAAAAAAATCTGAAAGAAAATCCTCAGATTGTTATAGCAGCTAAAGTTTTTATAAAAAAAAGAACTGAAATCAGAAGTGTCTGATTAATTCCTATCAAATCAATTAATCAATGTGTTTTTCCGTGATCACTCCAGGTTCTATGTCCTGCTGTGAAGCTGCTGGACCTGAACACAACCAATAATCAGACAATCAGGATTCAATGTCTTTAACTCCAATAATCTACACCAATCAGAAGACTTTAGTTTACACACAGGTGAAGGTTTGACCAGTCACACAGGAGGAGGCAGGATATCAATGCCTGAAGGACAAAAGTCAGGTCTGAAGTCCCCTTTACTGAACTCAGGCTGAACATGTAGGTCTGAAAGTAACACAATGGTCGAATCCCGACATCCCGACCCCCCCGTGTAGATTCAAGATCCTGACAGTCCTGAGTCCTTGTCTGACGTCCGAATCCACAATCAGTGGTTCTATCTATGAGTGTTGTGTTGTTTTATCACTGCTCATTCATCTGTATGCAGGGGTCAAAGGTCAAATACAAGAACATAGCAAGAGGCATTTTTAACAAACAACAGGAAACCAACAAACTACAGACAGACAGACAGACAGGTCGACAGGTGAGGTGTGTTTGAGAAGTCACATGATTTTATCTGACTGGTTCAATCTGATTGATCGGATCTGAAACACTGCAGCAAAACCAGATCAACAGAAACATGATGAGGTTAGAAAATCAAAGTGAAGACCCCCCCACCTGCAGTCTGACATGACATCGTGTTCAAAACATGTTGGAAAGTCTAATTTTCTGCCAGAGGAAACTTTCCTGGAAGGTTTCTGGGACACAGCTTTCCTGTCACATGATCCTCAAAGGACAATTGAACAAAAACTTTGTTCCAACCAATCAGAGAGCATGATGTGGAGTTCAATCACTTTAACTCAACCTGACGCCTGGAAACAGATTCAACACAGATTGAACAGAATCACCATGATGACCCTGTTGGCCTGACGCCGTCTGAAGCCTAAACCAGATATGAGGGGTCAAAAATCAAAGCCCAGAACAACCAGTCCGACTTCTACCTGAGCATCAAACATACGGAAACTTCCGGAGAGGCTCAGAGACTGACTGAAGGACTCAACTCCGACTAACCAATCAGGTGAATGCTGGTTGCGATATCACCACCAACACAAGGCAGCTTCTTCACAACAGGTAGAATAGAAATGTTTTGGTTTGTCTGGGCAAAAGTTTCAGTTCACACTGTGAAATCTCTTCAATTAAAGTAATAAGTAAATAATTCACCATAAAAATAACTGATAAAAACAGCTGTGTGTTTTGTTTTTTGAAGTTTGAACCGTCGTGCGTTTCCTTCAAAGCCAGCTAAAATAATTAAAAGATTCGAGAAATTTTGACCTCCAACCTGAAACTGACATCTGATCTTGGGGGGGGGGGACAGGACAGCGGTACAAAGACATTTTTATATAGAGAACCTTATAAGACACAAACAAGTTCAGCACACAACCTGAAAAATCAAAAACAGAAAAATAAAAGGAAATGTAGTGTAAAAAAAATAAAAGAAAACAAGTTTGTCTCGCTCTCTGCTGACAGAGCCGGTACTGGTTGGGGGGGTCGGGGTCCGAGCCTGGTGACCCCCCCCCCGCAACAGTTGACCTCCGGGACAGAAAGTAGATTGTGGGTTTGGGTTGCAGGACCAGTAGAGGACAGGTTTGGTCTCAGAGGGTTTTTACTTTTAACTAAACAACAGAAACCTGGATCATGTTTTAGTGGAAGAACCAAACTGGTGGTTTTTCATATTAGAGCAGAGTGAGTGGACACTTACACATAATTAATCAGAACTGGATCCTCTTCAGTCTGATGTTGAACCATTTCACTCACTACAGATTTACTGCAGGTCTGATGAGAATGATGCTCTATGGAAAGAACTTGATTGGCTCTTGTGGGGAGTTTCCCATGATGCTCTGAACTTTGTCTCATGGGTGTTCACGCATTGTAGACAACAAGGAAACTCTTAGAGGACGGCCCACTTCAAATCAATCAATTTCTGAAAGCTTGATCAGAGTAAAACCCACTGAGATCATTTCCTCCTCCTTCTTTCCCATGATGCTCTATAGACACTTCTGGAATGTTTTCAGAGGTCAGGGGTCACAGCCGGCCATCCAAGAAGAAGAAAATGAGAAAGAAGAAATCCTCCACAGCAGCGACATGTGAGTGTTCAGAGAAGATCAACACGACTCTAAGACAGACAGGCTGCCCGTCTCTCTACCACGTCGCCTTCTCTTCTTCTCTCGCTGGAAGTTGTTTTCTTCTTCTCTTCTATCCATTTGCATTCCTCAAAAAAAAAAAAAAAAAAAAAAAAAAAAAAAAAAAGACACTAGGAGCTAAAAAACAGGTCAGCCTATTTACATACAGTCTCCAAGTCTGGGCATGTGTGTATGTATGGGGGGGGTGTAATTTGTGTGTGTGTGTGTGTGTGTGTGTGTGTGTGTGTAAGAAGTTCAGAGTGTGTACTTCTGTCTTTGTTTGTGTGGGTGTTTGTTCAGGATGGAAGTTTACATGGATGTGTGTTCATCTGTATCTGTATGTGTCAACTGTGTAAACTGAGGTCCTGTGTTTGAATGTGTGTGTGTGTAGAGTGGATAAACTTCTGTGTGTGTGTTCAGTAACGGGGGTGTGTGTGTGTGTGTGTGTGTGTGTTCAGTCTGTGTCAGAGGAAGAGGAGGTTCCTGTTGAGGAGCTGTCATCAGAGGAGGATGAGGAGCTGCCACTCAAACGACTAGCCCCACCTCCTGAGGCCCCACCTCCTGCTGCCTTCTCTAGAGAGCAACAGGTAAGTAGGTGCAGAGAGAGAGAGAGAGAGAGAGAGAGAGAGAGAGAGAGAGAGAGAGAGATTATTACGCCGATGCATGAGTCATTTATTTTTATAAATATCTGCTACAAAAGACTGTGAAAGTCGTGGACTGATCCAAAAACACCTGTCTGGATCCTTCCACAGATAAACAGGTTCATTGGTAACAGGTGATAGGATCATGATTGGGTCTGAAAGGTTCATCCTGGAAAGACTCAGTCGTTCACAGCGAGGATGGAGAGAGGTTCAACACTTTGTCAAACACATGACTGTATGAAGGAGATTAACACATGGACTCAGGAACACTTTGTAAACTGTTGTCAGGAATGATTGTGAATGAGTGGATTCTGTTTGTATTTATGTTTCACACAGTCCAAATATCTTTTGAATCTGGGTTGTCTGTCAGAGAGTTCATGTCTTGAGCCTCAAGTGCAACCAAGATCATAACCCAGCAAGTGTTGTCCTCACACATGACCAGATGAAGAACTCATTTGTACTGGTTTTTTCAAAAGGTCTCTCAAAGGTACTGGTTTCCAGCCTTTAGTAATAGTACTGTAGTAGTACTTGCAGTCATTTCATGCCACTATTGGTACAATGTACAGACAGCAGTAATATATTAGTACACGATACTTACGCAGTAGCTTCCTCTGCTTCTTCTGCAGGCAAGATTTGACATAACGCTCCAGCTCTCGGAGTGTGGAGGGTTTGAGGGTTTCGAAGTCGATCTCGATCTCGTCGGGGTTAGAGTCTCTCAGCGACGGCTCTCTGGACTGGATGATGTGGACAACGCGGCCCAGCTTCTCCCCCGGCAGCCGGTTTATATCCAGACTCAGCTGACGCTTCTCGTCATATGACATCGGCAGGGATGACTCCTCACCGTCGTCTCCGTTGGCTGAGCCACCACCCGATGTCTTGCTGCCTTTCTTAGGTTGCCTGGAAACAGAGTCACTCTAATTATGTGAACTCTCAATTTCAATTCAGTCCAAACAGTTATCTGAAAATTTTATTTTCATTTCTTCATTCTTTCAAATAAGGGTTGAATCAATGGCAACTTGACTTGGTCGCAGATGCTTGAAAACATCTCGCTTTTCATCCAAGAAGCTTCTTCTGTTAATTCTTCAAAATAACTTGATTCCAAAAAAAGGGAACTAACTGAATTGTACCTGGTGGCGGTCACCGTGCTGTTGGCTTTCCTGGCTGGCGCTTTCTTCTGATTGGCCGGTTTAGGCTGCTGAGCAGCGACCTTGGGCTTCTTCTCTTCCTCCATCTTGCCCTTGTTCCCTTTGTCTTTCTCCTTCTCTTTCTTCTTCTCCTTGTCTTTCTTCTCTTTCTTCTTCTTTGGCTTGCTGACTGGAGCCTGGGACAGGACGGCCAGCTGCTCGTGCACCGCCTTCAACTGGTGAAATATACTAATTATCAATACCTATAACTTTTAATCAATAATGGGAACGCCTTTAGCTGATGAATTATTCTAGAATGTATATCTAAAATCACATGTTAATACGTATGATCAGTATTTTTATGTCAAAAATAACCCTTTAATGGAAAATTAAATGAACAGAATTTCTCAACTTTCATTAAATCTGCAATGATGTTAAAAGAGAAGAAAACCAGGATGTTCTTGACCTGTGATTGGTCGGCAGCACCAACCTGCTCCTGTAGCTCAGCCAATCGCGTGGCTCGCTCCTCCTCTGAGTCGGACGATTCGTCGGAGGAGGAGTTGTTGCTGCTGTCAGAGGAGGCGGTGCTTTTACTGACCACTGGTGTTGTAGATGGGACAGATGCTTCCAAGCCCTCATCTGGGATCTTAGCGAAACGCATCTCGAACACATCCTGAGGAGAGAGACACGGGGGGAGAGAGATTATGGACTACAGCGATCAATGAGGTGAAGGTCCTGGAAAGACCTGGAAGGTTCTTGAGATTGTACGCACCTGCAGCTTCCGGGCCATGGCCACCACCTCATGGTCCGGAGGATTGTACTTGTAACAGTTGGAGAACATTAACCGGACATCCGTCGCAAAACTTTGGGGATCACTATATTCTCCTTTATCCATCTTTTTCTGTTGGGATGAAACATTAAAAGAGTAAATAAAATGTAGACCAAGAGTCAATGCTAACAGCTCTGAAGGTCTCAGCATTGTTTCTACACAAATCTGTGCACCATCTCCTCTGCAACAGTCTGAATGTATTTGTATTTGTATAGCACCAAATCAACGACAAAAGTCATCTCAAGGCTCTTTACACACAGAGCAGGTCCAGACTGAACTCTTTACAATATTATTTATAGACCTAACAGTTCCCATCAAGAGCAGCAATTGGTGACAGTGGCGAGGAAAAACTCCCTTTTAACAGGCAGAAACCTCAGAACAGAACCAGGCTCAAGATGGGCAGCCATCTGTCTGGACCGGTCTGACATGTACAAACCTGATCGGTTGTCTGAAATCTATAATATGCAGCAGGAAAGCCACACAGAAGGTCAGCACGAGACAAATTATATCCGGATTCCTTCCTACGATGCAGATTCTTCGATATCAAAAAATGGAGTTCGCAACAGTGTTTGAATTTGAAATGTGGGCTACACATTCTGGGGCAGCGAGACTCCGTTACTACAACTAGGTACAGGTAAAAAGTAGGGATCGACTGGCCGATTATCGGCGCCGATATACGGCTTTTTGACACATATCAGCATCTGCCTTTTTTTTTTTTTTTTTTTTTTTTTTTAAATCCAACAGCCGATAAGAGATCAATTTAAAACTGGGATATTTTGGCTCTGATGCAGCCTTTTGCCTCTCTGTCTGCAGTCACGACTCCAGCATTGTCCCACCCACAGCACCATCTGATTGGTTACACGCTGAGCCATGGCACAGGTAACAGCCAATCAGCAGTGAAAGCTGTGCACATGCACAGTGCTCACGCACGGTGGAGAGGAGAAAAAGTTTTACGAGTGAAGAAGCTCTGGTGAGCAGATATATGTTTCGAAGGTAAGTTAAGGCAGCAGACTCTCTTAAAATTGTAATAAACATCACAGTCCTCTACAACTCACAACTACCAGTAACTTTACTGTGAGCCCAATAACGTTCTCGAAACATAAGCGGCAGCTCTGCTCACTTGCAGTCCCTCCAGACGTATATTGATATAATATCGATATGTAAATAGTCCGTGATAGTAGAAGTATGTGTGTGTGAGTGAGAGGGAGAGAGTAAAAACCTAATGAACTCAATTCAGTCCAGTTTTATTGCAGGGAAGCATATTGAGGTGAAGGCTGTTTAGCTTTTAGCTAACGTTAGCCCACCAGTCCGCTACGCTATGCTAAGATACTTTTGACGCCAATATTTTCACTTTTACGGCAAATGAATATCGGCTCCAAATATCGGTTATCGGCCTCCTTGATTACTAACAATCGATATCGGTATCGGCCCTGAAAAAACCATATCGGTCAATCTCCAGTAAAAAGGTATACTTGACCTGTGGTGGCACTACGAAGTTATGTTTTTATGAGTTTGGCTTGCATGCCGTGCACAAGGATGCAGAGATGCAACACACATTCCTGCAGTTGGTTTTACAGTTTGACACCAATTGAAAGATGTTGGTGGCAACACATCATTGTACCAACAAAAGTAAAAACTGCAAACAAACATGCAGTAAACAAAGCAGTATTTTATATTTGTCTATACTTTTTAAGAATTACCTTTGCGAACATTACCAGCTAGATCACAAGAATCAATAACGAACTCGTATTTCTGACTCCAAACCGTGTCTGAGAAACTGAAATATCAAGATGGCGTGACTGATTCTTCACACAGATCAGAATCATCAGCAAAGAGCTTTGAGAGGCAAATATTTACATAATTAAGGGGATTTAAAGGACTGCATGACAGTCATGAAGAGACACTGGGGCTTTAAATCTCATTGAATTTCTTATTCCTTTATTAGACAGAGAAAAGTAGAATGATGGCAGGGAAGGAGGAGAGATGGAGGTTTCCCTGTCACACTTGAACTGGGGATGCTGTAGTTACACGGCACCTTGACCCTCGAGACCACCAGGACACCTAATAAATCTCATTGTAAAGAAGCCCTGCAATATGAAAAAGGTTACGGTGAAGTAAATGGAGAAGTGGCAGTGGTTGTTATGACAACATGCTCATGACACTAATGTTACCACCATGATGACGGGGAGGTATTTCACTCTGGACCAAAGTGGTGGACATTGATCCACAAGCAGTGACGCTGAACACTTTACTGGTCCAGCTTGATCCGAGTTCAGCCTTTGATAATGCCAACTAAAAGTTTTCAACTTGAAGGCTCCAAGTCTGAGAGTTCAAATCTTATCTGTAAAGACAGGAACACAGCTCCTCGTCCTGGTGATTTTATCTTTAGTAAATTTGACAGGAGTCCCACAGGGATCAATTGTTGGGCCTTTTTAAAATCTGCCTCCTCAAGGATCATCTGCAAGCTCACATTCAGATATTAGAGCTACAGAGATGACACATAGCTCAGCTCAGTCATCTCCTGAGAGACTGATCTGAACTTAGTGCTCTATGATTGCTGTGATGCCACAGTAGTGTGCTTTTGTGTGTTACCCGGACAGTGCTGAGGTCCATGGGGTGTTTGATGATATCATGGTAGTCGTGTAGCTCCAGCGCCTCAGCGTCCACCGGCTTGTAGAAAGGCCAGGCGTAGGCTGCATGTTTCTTGGAGAGCATCTCCTTCAGGATGGCGTCACAGTGTTTCATCTGCTCGCCCAGCTTACCGCCCTTCCTTCCCCCGGCTCCCCCTCCACCGGCTCCCACCTCACCCCCTGCCAACTCCTCACCCGTCTCCCTGCGGGTCTTAGCAGGGCGGGCTGCAGCCTCACGACGGGATGAACCTAGTTTGGCCGGTTTGGTGTCCTGAGCGGACGGAGAGTCAGCACGACCAGCAGAGATGGCTGATGTGGTGGGAGTGGTGGTATCGGCTTTCCTCTTCACACCTTTCTTCTGTTGGAGAGACAGACAGGTATAAGGACAGAAAGAGAGAGGAAGACAAGTGGAAAAAGAGACAGGTATAGACACAGTGTGAGAGAAGAAAGTAAGAAAGACAAGGGAGGGAGACACAGGTAGACAGGTGAAGACAGGTAAAATGACACAGGCAGGTAGAGAGAGAGACAGGTACAGAAAGTTAAGCAGAGACAAAAAGGTAGAAAGAGACAAGTAGAGACACAGTCAGTGTTTTTTTGGGTCATGTGATGCTGTTCCACACCACACGCCTGTTACCTTGACGACTGGCTGTGCAGACGGCATCATGGTTGCTGGGGGCTGCGGGGCAGAGACAGGAGGTGTGGTCTGGACAGGTGTGGGCGTGGTAGAGATGACAGGTGTCTGAGAAGGTGAGGGTGAAGGGTAGGAGGGGGGAGGAGAGGCTGAAGACTCTGCCTGCTGACTCACTGAGACAGAGACAGAGAGAGTACTGTTAGTACTGGAACATAGCAGTAGCAGTGCTGCAGTAATAGAATATAATAATAATAACAAAAAATATTTCCCTAAGCCCTTAGTCTCACCACCTGCTACAAACTGCAGACATCAGATTACTGACTGCACCTTTAAAATAAAAAACTGTACACCATGTATGAGTACAGGAATGCCAAAGTATTTGCAGTACTATGTAAAGTAAACAAATACCTAAGTACCTAAAATAATATGTCTAGTAGTATTTGTTGAAGTATGTTAGTAGCACCAATAGTTTCACAGTACATCAGCAGGGCCTGTGCCAGTACTACTGCATTATTTACCTGTTCCATAGTATGTACCCATGAATGTATGTTCTCTAGTACGTACCCAGGATTTCACGTCCACTATGTTCGCTAGAAGAGCGACTGTCTTTTCCTATGTGGACCAGTGGCTGGTTAATCAACCTGTCCTGCACTAACTTCTACTGGCCCCGGACTGTCGGCTAAGTCGGACCCTGTGTGTCTCACGGTCCTTCACTGCTCTCTCTTTTTCCTTTATTGTCCTCCAATACTTTTAGTAATGCAGTGCAACTATAGTATTATACCTGTAGTAGCAGCAGCAGGCTGTTTGCTCTTGTTCTTGCCTTTGGGAGCTGGAGGCAGCAGAGCGACTTCTTCTTGAGGCATCTGAGCGACTTTCTGCAGGAAGATTTTCTCTAATGCCTGAGCCATCAGGACAATGTCATCTGTGGGCTAAAAGGCACAAACACAACCGCTTCTTAGACGCTGTTTGAGACATATTAGTGTGTGATATCAGCAATATTTAAAAGGTATTTTGAAATAACTACAACTCTTCAGCAACATTTATTGGCAGCCACTTTCTTCTTCCACAAACCTTAATACTATACTGAGATTTCACCTGATCACAGAGATCAAACCTGAGGCTGCAAGTCAGGGTGAACAGCATCAGCAAAATATTGCTGACTGAACAATGGGAATAAAAACGACATTCTGTAGTCACGTGTGTTTGTACCTTGTTGTAGATGTAACAGTTGGTGAACATGGTGTTGAAGTCTTGCATGGCCTCACTGGCGCTCCAGTAATAATTGTTCTCCAGACGTTTCTTGATGGTTCCCATGTCCATTGGATTCTTGATCACCTTGTGGTAATCCTGGAAACATGGACATGGTTTGCTTAGTTTAGCATAAAGACTGTAAACAGCTAGCATGACCCTGTCCAAAGGTAACGAAACCAACCTACCAGCAGATCTAAAGCTCACTGATTGACATGTCAGATCTTGATTGTTTAATATGTACAGAAACTGAAATGTGAAAAAAACTATGTGAAATTCTCATACTACAAACAGCACAGTGAGATGTGTGTGCAGTGAGTTACCGCAAGGCCGAGTTTGATGGCGTCGACGGGTTGGTAGAAAGGCCAGGCGAACTGATGCTTCCACAGCGTCTTCACCACCACGTTCTGCATGTACTGCAGCTGGTTGGTCTTTCTGATGGACACAAACACACAACCACCACATCACGGAGCTGCAGGTGGACCCACTCTCTCCAGCTAACAACTCAGATTTCTGTCTGAATTCACCTCCTGCCTTCACCACTGAACATGGAGCTGTGTCACATCTACTTTCTCATCTATTTCATTAAACAATTCTACTGAGTACAATTTGTTTTGGTTGATGTCGCAGCATTTCTCACAGGCTTTGTGAGACTTTGTGTGGTGTGTTGAGGCGTTTCCTACCTGCCAGGTTTGGTGGGATTGGTGACCTCAGGTGGAGGTGGGTTGGTGAGGGCGGGGGGGCTGGGGGCGCAGCCTCAGGGGCGTCCGACATGGTGGACGACGGGGAAGCAGCAATGCACTGTGGGACGGCAGTGTCTGACCTGAAGGCAAAAAAAACCAACTCCCTCTGTGGTCTGAGGGGGTGTGTGTGTGTGTGTGTGTGTGTGTGTGTGCGTGCGTGCGGGCACACAGGTGTGTGTTCAGTTTAGGTTTTGATTCTTCAGCTCAATGTTTCCCCCAAAGAGACGAACTCCCATCGCACGACCTGAAAAAGAGGAAAAGAGACATCATTATCTCTCTGCTGCTGCTAACAATCAGAAAAATGATCTTTTCCAACATTTCAGTTTTCAAACTGCAAAAGATCTAGTTTTTCCCTGGAGTGTTGAATCCTGAATGAACACAATCACACAAGAAAGTGGCAAAGCGAAATTCATCCCGCAGCGTCTGAAATTAACTTTTTGACACACTGGCCAAGACGACTGATGCCATGCATATTTTTACCAGCCAAAAAAAAAAAGAAGACCTTTTTGTGTCACCAAGATTTACTCAGCAAACAGAAAATCTACCCACATCTGTTGCTTGGTGGGTGTTGATTTCAGACCCAGTCAACCGGGTGTCACTGAGTATTCGATCAACCGCTTCAGCTCTACAGACGCTCGGTGCACACAGGAAAATGTTTACGTAGTCTATACTGTACATACTACTGGGTGATTCACATCAACAATGTGAAAAGTTTCCGACCTCTCTACATATCATTGTAGGTTCTGACAGAAATCCATCATGACGATGGAGAACTTTAATCCCTCTAGGAACGTTTGGAACATTTTGTGAGATGTAATTTTACATAATTTCGACATTTACATCAGCATCTTTACTTCTCAGGCATTAAATCATCTGGATTTAACAAGAACATTCTTGACTGGCTGTCTGATCAACAAATCAATACTGATGTGCTGATAAAAGCAACATGATATGATTTTATTCTGTGTCCACTCTCTGCCAGATCAATCACAAGATTTTCAATCGGTTTTCTTTTACTCTTTTGATATTCTAAAAACTTTGTACTAAGCAAGTTACTTTCCAGCATTTGGTCATCAATGGTTTCTCCAGGTTCGTCCATCAAAAACTGGCACAGCTGACACTGCTTGATGGATGAGGTGACATTACTATCAGCACTGTGAAATCTCCCCTTCAGCACTCAAGTTACTCACAAGTTTCACGTTTGTATTAATTTTAGACAATACTGCTAACTCATTGTAGAAGAAGAAAGGATGTGTTTGTTGTGTCAGTGTAATCGATTAACTAAGTAATCACAACAGTAATGACCAACAGGTAATCATCTCCTCCTGTGGAGTTCACATGTTGTAACAAACATGTTCAAACTTCCTGGTTTAACCGGTTTCTCTGGTCTGTACAAACATCACAGATCGAGGGTCACCTGTCAATCATCACCAGACTAGAGCTGCATGATATTGGACAAAACTGACGTTGGGATTTTTTCCTGCGATATATTTTACAGTATGAAAAAATACAGGACATTTTACCAGACACAGGCTGTGTGTTTTTCCACATGAAAAAGCACAAGGGGGTCAGGTCTGTCTGAACCTCAGTACTGAACTGTGTCGGTGACTTTAACAATCTGCAGTGACCTCTAGAAAACCAGCTGGTTCTTACTCCTTCATGGTACCTGACACACTAACCTCAGACACACTAAATAATCTAAACATTATTTTCATGTTTTGTTTCAAGTATTACAACATTATAAAGATGATTTCTGATAGTTGAGGATTCGCGACATTTCAACTTTCAAATATGATGATTTTTCTGGTTTTCTGTTTATTTCACAGCAAACTGAGTCTCTTTGGGTTTTCAGCCGTTGTTCACATTTTTCACTGTTGTCTTATATTTCAATGGTCTCAATAAATACGCAGCCTTCAAGAAAACCACAAACAGATTAAGTGTCAAAACAAAGTTGTGTGAGTGCAGCTCTAAAACAAGCATATAAGTGCTGTTTGAAGTGCTGAACCCAGCGTGTGTTTAAGTCCTGTGTGATCGTGGTCCAGGTGTTCAGTTGAACAGACAGGTGGTCTGTGGCAGGACACAACATCACTGTCAGCTCAAATAAAGATGTTGAGTTTGTGAAGAATTATAAAGCTTGTGGTTGTAAATAAGCTTTTGTAAATATGAGAAAAAAGTTCTCTGCTTTAAAGCTGTACTTTTCTCTGAAAACTCACAGTTGCTGAAATATTTTACTGACATTATTTTATTACCAATTCATCTTTAGATTGCTTACTTGATTAATAGATTAATCCATCGGACATTCAAATGATTAATTCAAAGCAGCAAATGCTCACATTTGTGGAAAAAATGACTTTGATGACGATTGATTCACAAAAGTCAATCTGTTTGTCGATTATTTTCTAAACAAATATATAAATTGTTTTGTCTATTTAAAAAAAAAAGTAAAAAAATTTACAGATTACACGAACCCACGACAAAAATCACGTTTTGTCAGTTCATCAGTCCAAACCCAACAACTGTCAGATCATATATGATAAAGATGAACAACTCAAACTGTGATTTTTTGGGTCAAAATAGTTTTCTGGGGATCATCTGACCAACTAATTAACTAATCCTCTTCATTCTCAGCTTTATTTCCCCAAACCACCAATCTGTTCTGCCTCCATCTGCCTGTAAGTGGTTGAATGTATAAAGACTGAGGCCCACAGACATTTATGACACTGAGAACTACAGACTGTAACTGAACATCACTTCAACACTGAGCCCATCAATGAAAAGCAGCTGTCCTCAGATCAGCTGGAAACTCTGCTCTGATTCTTCCATCCTAAAGTCTCCGAACCACCAAAAACTGACGAACCGAGTTTAACACCGGGACCAGAACCCACATGAGACCTGGACCTTCAGACAGACTGATCTCAGTCCAGCTCCTGTACAGGTAGCCTGGTCCGGTCGCTCCCGGTCGGTCCGGGTCACAGCGGGTCCTGCAGGATCAACAGATGCCGGAGCCTCTGCTGGCCGCACGCTCCGGCGGCTAACCAGCGAGCTAACGGCTAACAGAGCCCGCTGCGACCCGCAAACTGCTCGGATCCGGCCGACAGCTGCACCGGCGGCGGGCCGACAGCCCGAGCCGCTCGGTCCCTGCCGATCACAGGCGAGCCCGCGGGGAGCGAGCGGCCGCTCAGGTGTGGATGTTCCGCAGGTAACCAAACATCCCATTTATCTCGCTTTAAAAAGATGGCGGGCAAGCCGAGGCAAAATACGAGCTAGCTGTGCAGCTAGCCGAGCAGGGCTACTTACCGAGCGGCCAAAACGGCTCGAATAAGGTTAATAGCGGCCGTGAGCGGCTCCGAGCGCGAGCTGCGGGGAAAACGCGGAGCTTTGTTCGCTCTTCAGTCGCACTTCGGGCCGATTAAAGCGCCTCAACCTTCGCAGATGTTACCGCTCGGCGGCTAATAAGCCGTTAGCTTGTTAGCTGAGCTTTGTCTGAAGGCGCCGAGCGGCCAGTCGGGCTCCGACACTCCGACACACTCCGACACGCTCCGGGGAAAAACCTCCGCCCCCTTTACCCGCTAATCCCGCCGCCGCCGGTCCGAGAGTCGGCTTCGCTTCGTGTTCGGCTCCTCCGGCGCGTCCAGCTGCGGCCTCCGTCCGATTTCACCAAGATTTTTATTTAGCCAAGTAGCATAATAGATGAGTTATCAGCTGTCTGCCGAGTGCGCAGGCGCAGAGGTGGGCAGCATCATGGATGTTGTTGTGACCCGATTGGCCGGACGGGTGGCTGAGGCGCTATGATTGGCTGTGAGGTGTTTGCGGTCTATGATTTGGTGCTGGGGATTGCAAAGCGCTATGATTGGCCGGTGAGCCAGTTGAAGCGCTGTGACTGGCCGAGGCGATGACCGGACTGCTCTGATTGGCTCAGAACGGCCTCGCAATTCGAACTATGTTTCCCAGCATGCAGAGCGGAGCGCCTGGAAGCTTTCTGATGAATTTATTGATTTCAATCAATAACTGATCTTTATATTTATAGCTATACATTATGTTAATATACAACATGTGACATCAACGTGACGGATCTCATCTTCAACTACTAATACGATTCTGGTCATTAGAGCTCCAATCAGGAAAGTTCTACTGTTTCAGTTCTCATTGTTTTTTTTGTTCTGGTTGTTTTTGTTCTCGTTCTTTCTTTCTTCTTCTAAAAGTGCAGGAAAACGGCCAAAAGTCACTAAAATGAGCAGCTGGGCTGCAAATTCCACCCACTGCTCAGGCACCTAAAATGACACTCATTGACCTCAAGATGGCGCTGTAACAATCAAGTTCATGTTGTCACAATTATCACCAAAGCAGGCTTGAGTGAAAATTCTTTCATAATTTTAATCTTTTCTTCATTGGTCTTCCATCTGCTTGGGCCCTGGTTATATTATTATATTTAATCGTTAACTCACATTGACGCAGATTAAAATTCTACTTTCAGCTGAAAGAAAACAAGTACAGAATGATAAAACTTAACATCAGATAAAAACCTTTTCTGTAGAGAAAAATTACATGTACAAAACTAAAATCAGCTCTTTTATCCACCCGCTCAGTTGATGTTGCAGCAGCAGGTCAAAGAGACATTATCAGACCTTTCTTTATTTTGGTCCTGATTATGAGTCTGTAGGAAAGAATCTCTCCTCAAGTTGAATTTTGACAGTTTAAAGTTCTGCTAGCGTCCCCTACAGGCTGCAGACTTCATGACAGACATAATCTGAACAAACAGCCTGATGATTTATCTGTTGTTAGAGTCTGAACAGTGGTGGAGCTAAACATGAAAAGTTTGTCCTAAGGGGGGCGCTAGAGGAAAGATCAGGTGGCCCATGTGGATGGATGAACTTTTTAATGTTTCAGTTCAGATCAAACAGAGGAGAGAGAAGCACAAACAGTCTGATTATCAAGAAGCTTTATTGTCATTTTCAGAGTGAATATTATCATCATCATCATCATCATCATCATCAGTCCTGTTGCTATGGGCCTGTGTGCTGGACTGCAGGAGGCTGTTAACATGCAGCAGAGCCGAGCAGACAGACAGACAGACAGACAGACAGACAGACAGAGACAGAGGTAGGTCAGACAGAAAGGTAGACAGACTGGGGGCAGAGAGGTAGACAGCTGGACAGGTAGTGAGGTAGGGGGACAGACAGACAGGTGGGGACAAACGGGTGAGACAGACAGACAGGTGGGGACAAACGGGTGAGACAGACAGACAGGTAGGGACAGACGGACAGGTGGGGACAGACAGACAGTTGGGGACAGACAGACAGGTGGGGGGACAGGTAGCTATTGTGTTATTTACATACAGGTAGGCAGATGCGATAGAAAGCTTATTGGCTGTCTTCCAGAGGCTCCGCCCCCCTCTCATCTGTGTCGGCCAATCCCCGATGAGGAGGGGCAGGCTCTGCAGGTTGGGGGGAGGGGTGTGAGGAGGAGGAGGAGGAGGAAGAGGAGGCAGAGGACAGGGAAAGGGGGAGGTCTGGGGGTTGTTCAGTCTGTAGCCTCTCTCCCCCGTCTGCTTCACCTCCCATCAGCCCCTCCTCCGGCTGCCCCCCACCTCCCCCACGAGACCCGGCGAACTGCAGGTGAGGCAAGAGGGTGGCCGGGGCCTCCTTCTCCCTCTCTCGTTCTCCTGCCGCCTCCCGCTCGCGTCGCTCGCCGTATAGCGGGGCCTCCAGGCCGAGGTAGGAGGCGCTGAGCTGCCGCAGGTCCAGCTCAAAGGGGCTGCTGCTGGGCTGCGCTGCCACTTCTCCTCCCTGACCTCCTCCCCCTGATCCTCCTGCTCCTCCTCCCTTCTTACCCTTGCGGGGGTGGGAGGAGACAGGGAGGCTGTCGGGCAGGAGAGACTGGATCTTAGGGAGCCAACGTTTACGGACCCTTCGGGCGTTGGTGCACATGTCGGCCGCGATGACGTTCATCTCACTCTCCTTAAAGTTTGGAGCAAAGTTCTGACAATAGACTGAGGAGGAGGCGGAGAAGCAGGACAGGGAGGAGGGGAGAGAAAAAGACAAGGGAGGAGGAGGAGAAGAAGAAAAGGATAAAGGATGAGAGGAGAAGAGGATAAAAGAGGAGGAGGAGGAAGTGGATGTAGAGGAAGAAAATGAAGATGAAGACGAGTAAAGGTGGATCAAGAAGAAACAGAGGAAGAGCAGGAAGAGGACGGAGAGGAGAGAAATGTCTCAATATTTCCAAAATACAGCAAAAAGGCATAAATCCATGAGTCAGACTCTGTGTGTGTGTGTGTGTGTGTGTGTGTATGTGTCTTACGTTTGACAGTGTTTAACACTCGGTTGTCCAGAGGCTTTCTGCTTGGATCATTGGTGGAGGAGCGGATTCCTGTCCCACAGCTATTGGCCAGAGTGTTTCTATGGATACCATAACAACCCAATCAGCACCTATACGGAGCTTTAGATCAACTCTCTCTCTCTGAGACAATGTGACGGAGCTGTTATGTGAAGCAGCAGCTGGATCATGAAGCTGCTCAAGTGTCAGAATCTTCTGGAATATTTAACATAGCCTGATGTCACATGACGTCGGCTGATGTCACATGACATCTGCTGATGTCACATGACGTCTGCTGACGTCAGACGGTCTGGGTGTGACACAGTCGATGGTGTTGCCTCTGTGGTTTATTTTGTTCGACATGTTTCGAAGAAAATGCAGGCAAAATATTTCAGCTTTGAAGCATTCGTTGCCTGATTAGTGAAGGTTAAACTGTTCATCCAATCAGATAACTGCTTACTGATGTGCCACTGCCCATTTCTGGAGAACACAAATCTATCCCATCTGTCGGCGGGTTCAAGGTCTCTAGGACAACCGCTGTGTGATGGTCGCTGTCACACAACGACAGAAACAGGAAAACTCTGGAAATGTGTTGTGTAGCAGGCTGTTAAACTAACGCGACGGCTCGTACGTTCAGGATCCAGAACCGTGTGGATCCTGAACGTACGAGCCTCCAGAGAACAGTGACTCTGTCTTTCAGCAACAGCGTAAATTCCTTTTTGACAATAAAGAGCTTCTTAGCATCTGTCATTTAAATTTTATTGAATAAGAACCTAGAAACAACCAAATTAACAACCTGAGATTTGAGACACATGAGATATTTGAATGTTCACGTATGTTCATGTTGCATGATGCTGGTGACAGTTACTACTGATGGAGAGCTCGCCGGAGGTGGAGGCTGCCGGAGTTCAGTCATACAAGACTGTCTGGAAGCATATAAAATCTGACATATGTGTTTTAAAGGTATATTTAAAACAAACATATCCAGTTCAGAGTTTAACTGCTCACCTGTCGAAGAACGTGGCCAACAGTCTCCTGAGCAGCACCTTGTGTTTGACTCCAGCACACAGGTGACAGTTCATCAGCTGACCTCGGGTCATGAACACACCTGAACCTGAACACACACACACACACACACACACACTAACATCTTAGTATATAACACAACTATCGTTTATATAACTCAGCAGTTTTGTGTTTAATGACCTTCATAACAATCTTGTTGCCACGACAACACATGATCAACTTAAAGAGCAGGAAGACAATCACTGGTTATTAATGACCTTGTGCTCTATATTCACTTTTCACCTGTTTGAGTGGAAGATTTAAAGCTCTACATGATGTGCAAAACTCCTCACAGCTGGACGGGTGTTTGTTATCCTACCTGCCACCAGCTCCACCTTCTCTCCTGGGTCTCCCTCAGTGTAGAGCGACGGGTGGCAGCGGTACCCGATCTGACTGATCAGACTGGCAGGGAGGGCCATGTTGTCCCGACCAACCAACACGCAGGGCCGTCGCTCATTAGCCAATGGGAGGGAGAGCATCTCCATCTTCTCTTGGACTGGAACAATGAGAACCATTAAGTGAACCTGTGGAGTGTTGAAGCTAATTCTTGAGTGTCTGAAACTGTTCACATGCAGCAGGTCAACAAGCTGCTCCTCAAGGAAAACTGACTGTGTTGAGGTTAATGGAAAAACAATGAGGTAAGACTTGTTTTAAGAGAACACCTGCCTGGGTCTAAATTTAGATCCTGGCCCTGCTCCTGGGGTAGGACCTTCTGAAGACCAAGGAAATATAAAGGCTGAGTTTGCAGGCCTGATCACTAACTGGTCAAACACAAACTTCAGACAACTACAACTTGTGTTCAGCTTCATTTCAACAGTAAAGATGCACCGGGTGACTGTTGGCATCAACATTAGGAGGAAGGACAAATATTTCTGGGTTTAATTAATTAATATTTACAAACGTTTCTAATCTTCATAGTTTGTCACATGTGGCACAACATAGACAGTAATGCAATGGTTTGTTTTTAAGTTTAGTTCCTCTGGTTCCATAATTCCCAGAACTACGTATTTGCTCAGAAAATGCTAAAAAAAAAATGCTTGTATTTGAAATCTACGCTATCAATGTGCCGTTCAGGAAACAAACTCAAAACATCACCAGTCTGTCCTAGTTTGCTCTCTAAACCTTCTCTGAGTCTACGAATCTGTCATGAATCAGATCAGTACTGAGATTAGTTTTGTGCTGAACAAACAAGTCGATGTACCCTGATGTCACTTACTGTAGGGGTTTCCAGGATGTCCATAGATGTGCTGGTACAGTCTGGGGTGGACTGTGTTCCCGTAGTAATCCTCCTCCAGCTCCTCCTCAGTGGGGGGGTGCGAGGGAGGAGAGTCGGTCGGAAGGCTGGAGCCTCCCGGACTGGAGCGCCCCCCGCCTGCCAGCAGGTAGGACTGCAGTCCCGGAACCAAACCTCCACCTGTACCCAGGTAGCACAAAGTACTGCTCCTGGAGGACTGGAGGTCCCCAGCAATGTCCATTCTGAGTACAGAACAACAAAGACAAGTTAGATCAGGAAGCGACAGATGACGTCCAGTGTGTGAATCTGTAGCAGTTTGCTTTTGATGCAGAAATGATTTATTACACCACAAGTAAGAGTCTGTCAAAACATTTTTTTAACTTTATAATTGGAACTTTCTTCTGTTAGAGCTCTAAGATTGAGGTCTTCACAGGTCCACTCAGTTCCTAGTTACTGGGATGAGATCTGGGACCAGTGTCTGGCCAGGTCCAGATTATATTCAGTCTAAAGGCTGAGGTATAATTGAAATTAACCTGTTAATATGAAGCCATATCTGAATAGTCGAACTCAGTCCAAAAATGATCGTGTGGACACTGTCTGCACAATGTGTTCATGAGTGTTTGTCATATGGTGCATATGGTTATAAATTCTCCTTTGTGGACTGTATGGACACAGATGACCCAATCTATGTCATGCAAAAGCATAAAGTATAATCTGGGATTGAATGCAAGTGTTTCTACTGGTTCTGAACGGCCATATTTAAAGGCCAGTTGTGCTCTATTTGGATTTGATCTGACTGTCCTTTGGTCTCTTTCAAATCAGCTCTCTCTCTCTTTTTTAAATGAATCCATGTGCTTTGCATTCAGGTTGGTTTTCCACAGGTCAGTCATGAAACAGGTCTCTTACTTAGGTACCCTGTCCACTGATCACTGATCACTGATGACACTCATGACGAATGAGTCCCTGTGTTGTTTCCATCTCTGGCATGATCAAGCGTATGCAGTGGTGTGATTCACAATCCTGACAAAGTTTTTACACCATCAGTTAACGCAGCACTGCTGTAGCTGAGACAGGAACAAGGGGACTGACAGCTAATAAACATGTAACATGGATGTAGACAATGCAGAAAATTCACTGAACATGTTTGTTAAGTCTCAAAATACACAACATGCACTTTGGTGAGACACACTGAATTATTTGTTCATATAAAACTCAACAGGGCTACCTCAGGGTCTGAGAGAAACAACATTTTCAATCCCGTTTATATATGGCAGAATTGACAATAAAGTTGACTTTGACTTTGAATTAATTCCTGTTGGGTTTGGGTCGCTTTTATTGGGGAATTGGAAAATATTTTCATACTGAATGAGGGAAAGCACAAGACCTTGATTAAACTGGCAGACAGCTGTTGAAAAGGGACACACTTTTTAAGGGTTCACAAAACAAGAAGGTCGTGGACCTGCTCCGACCACCAGGATGCCCCAAACTGATCCCACAGATCTGAAGGGGACTGAAGTATTTGCCATCACCTGGCCTCCTCTCTTCCTCCTCCGGCTCCTTCTCCTCCGTTCTCCTCAGCGGGAGGAGTGTCGGCTCTCTCCTGTTTGATCCTGCTGACGGCCAACAGCAGCTCCTCCGGGCTCAGCGATGGCTGGTCTGGACTGGCCTCCTGCAGCTGGGGGGCGCTGTGCTGCTGCCCCTGGACCATCGGGGTGTCGAAGCCTCCAAGCTCGTCCGCTGAGGTTGTCTGTAATACATCAGTGTGTTTAAATAAAGGTAAAAAGAGATATCAATGCTCTGAAATTTAACTTCAGAATTCACATATTACTGTTTTTGTTGATAATAATCATCAAATGAAACAAACACTGGTCAAAGCATTTACTTTACTGTGACATTACTGGTTGGGGTGTGGCCAGAGAACGTTCCAGCCAATCAGCAGATTCATATTTAAAATGTGTTGAGCTGCAGTAACTGTAATGTCCACAAGGTGCTGCTGTAATTCAGCTGTCAGCAGATTACTGAGCTTCTTCGACTGTCAGTCTGAGGAGATTTTTACAATCAGTGGGTTTAATGTAATGATGAATTTAGATTCTCATCTTGAACCTTGAAAGTTTTTTGTTAGTTTGAGTCACCAAACTGGCTGAACTGCACAAACGTGATGTAAAGTGCTTGTTTGAACTTGACGAATGCTACTTTTGTTTCAAGAAATGTGACGAACTCTCTTGAATCACTAGTACGTGTCACCTCAGAGCAAATCTGTTCCTACCTGAAGCCCAAAGTTCCTTCAAATAAAACTGGACCTTGTTTTCATCCCTGAACTTAAATGTGAATTAATCTAAGTTTCAAAACAGTTTTCTGAACAAACTAAAGTCAAGCTTCAGCTCATTGTTAATGTGAAGCTCTGTGATTGGCTGTTTGTCAGTGAAATGCACCCTGGGAGACGTCGATGACGTCTCTCCTTCAGTTTTATCTCCACAGCGCTTCGTGTGACTTTTTTCACTTCACACTGCTCAGCTCTGCAGACCTGTGTGTTCTCTGTGGGCGTGGCCCAACCCACCTGTGAGTCGCAGCAGAGAGGTGAGGAGGACGAGGAGGCCTTCATCATCATCAGCTCCATGCCTCGCTCCACGATGTTCTGGATCTGCAGGTACCCGGCGGTGTACATGAGCACCAGCTGCTCACTCGCGGCCATGCTGAGGCGTCCCGTGTAGCAGAAGGACAGAATCTGCTGAAAACACGTCGGCGTCACCGAGGACGGCAGCTCGAACACCGCCTGGGAGGAGGACGAGGAGGAGGACGAGGACGAGGACGAGGAGGAGTCGGCCGCAGAGCTGAACAGGTCTCTGAAATAGAGCGAGGAGGCGGCGAGGACGGCGCGGTGCGCCTTGAAGGCCTGACCCTGCACCAGGATGGAGACGTCGCAGTAGTGACCCAGCAGCCGCTGCTCGTTCAGGCTGCCCAGCACGCTGCTGCCGAAGTCCGGGATCTCCACCTGCAGCAGCCCCTCTGACATGGTGGCCGCCGTCGGTCCAGAGCAGGACGGTGCAGCAAGTGAGTGAAGGTTTGGATCAGCTGGTGGCTAAGAGGAGACGTCCAGAGCAGCCAGAGTTCAGAGTGTTTAAGTGTCAGGGATCCTGCAGATGTCACCTCCAAAATGCTTCTGATCCATGTTGTTACGGAGGAAACAGGGAGGTCAGAGGGGAGGACGGGGTCAGGGGCAGGAGGAGGTGTTTGGTTTGGAGGTGTCGAGTCAGAGCGCGATGGGCAGGAGGAGGATCATCAGGATAGAGGTCAGCTCAGGACAGGGACACAGCTACAACATGAAGAGGGAGGGAGGGGAGGAGAGGAGAGGAGAGGAGGAGGAGAGGAGAGGAGGAGTAGGAGGAGAGAAGAGGAGGAGGAGGAGAGGAGAGAAGAGGAGGAGGAGGAGGAGGAGGAGAGGAGGAGGAGAGGAGGAGAGGAGGAGGAGGAGGAGGAGAGAGGAGAGGAGAGGAGAGGAGGAGGAGGAGGAGGAGGAGAGGAGAGGGGAGAGGAGGAGAGGGAGGGAGGAGAGGAGAGGAGAGGGAGGGAGGAGGGAGGAGGAGGGGAGGAGGAGGAGGAGGAGGAGGAGGAGGAGGAGAGAGGGAGGAGGAGAGGAGGAGGAGAGGAGGAGGAGGAGAGGAGAGGAGAGGAGGAGGAGGGGAGGAGGAGAGGAGAGGAGAGGAGGAGGAGGAGGAGGAGAGAGAGAGAAGAGGGAGGAGGAGGAGGAGGAGAGGAGAGGAGGAGAGGAGGAGAGAGGAGAGGAGGAGGAGGGAGGAGGAGGAGGGAGGGAGAGAGGAGGAGAGGAAGAGGAGAGGAGAGGGAGAGAGAGGAGAGGAGGAGGAGGAGGAGAGGAGGAGGAGGAGAGGAGGAGGGAGAGGAGGGAGAGGAGGAGAAGAGGAGGAGGAGGAGAGAGGGGAGAGAGGAGGAGAGAGGAGAGGAGAGAGGGAGAGGAGGAGGAGGAGGAGGAGGGAGGAGAGGAGGAGGAGGAGGAGGAGTAGGAGGAGGAGGAGAGGAGAGGAGGAGGAGAGGAGAGAAGAGGAGAGGAGGAGGAGAGGAGAGGAGAGGAGAGAGAGGAGGAGGAGAGGAGAGGAGGAGGAGGAGGAGAGGAGAGGAGGAGGAGGAGGAGAGAAGAGGAGAGGAGGAGGAGGAGAGGAGGAGGAGGAGGAGGGGAGGAGAGGAGAGGAGGAGAGGAGAGGAGAGGAGAAGGAGAGGAGAGGAGTAGGAGGAGGAGGAGAGGAGAGAAGAGGAGGAGGAGGAGGAGGAGAGGAGAGAAGAGGAGGAGGAGGAGAGGAGGAGGAGAGGAGGAGGAGGAGGAGAGGAGAGGAGAGGAGAGGAGGAGAAAGTAAAATCAGATGTGATTTAAACTTCAGAGTCAGTGATGCCACATGAAAACCTGAGGAATTCTGTTTCTGACCAGGAATCTGTCAGCAGGTCATGTGATCATCATGCTCATGTGAAGGTCGGTCACATGATGCTGCTGTTTGTGACACCAAAAGTCAACTTTCACTTCAACTTATGAAATCTACTTAACTTAAACATCACATAATAAATGTATTTATTTTAACCCAAACCAGGACCTTTTCCTGAACCAAACCAAACCGCAACTGCTTCACAACGTTAAATAGTAGTTACTGGATGTAACTCCAGTTCTACGAGTACGTGAGCCTGTCGCAGGTATCAGCAGTGATCATGTATGTGGCTTTATGGTTTTTGACAAATTACCTTTTCTGTCGTTGAGGACAAGTTGTGTAATTCAGAGGCTAACAGTGACTCTGCTGCTGCACTTTCACATCCAGCCTGCAGGGGTCAGACAGAAGCTACGTTTGTTTCAAAGTCATCATTCATTTTAATCATTTTTTTGTTAGATTTTACTGAAAAAATCTCTTTTAGAATATTTACCACATTTTTTATGGATGTCAGCTATTTCACGAGTACGTTTTGTATATTTAGCTGATATTTTGTCAGACAAGTGTTTAGAGACCGAATAACTTTCACATTCACAGACGACCTTCACCTGTCGACACAACACAAACATCTCAGCTTCACTTTACCTGAATATCGTATCCTAATTTGATTTCACTTGAAATCTCTTTACATCTCTGGGAGTATAAATATACAGTATAGTATGTAAATACAGTACAGCATGTTTACCTGCACACATCGCAGTATACATACATATTTATTTTACTACAAGCTGTTATACCATCACAGCACATGTAGTATACATGTGCACTGCATGTATACATTTACCACGTCACTGCACAACTGGTCTGTATTACACCAGTATACAACATATGTTTTATGTCTCAGATTCTCTTTTTCTGACTTGTCATCTGCTTGTGTGATTTTCGTTCATATATTTTGTCTGAGAAATGTCGAGCACCAACGAATGCTTCACTGTAGTTGTTGAGGATTTGACGAACAGAAAGGCTGAACTTGAAACGTGTTAAACAGCAGCTTCAGAACAAAACACATAAATCAGCCACCGATTCATCGATAATGCTGCCTGAGGAAACAGAGAGGGAACTGTGTTGGTTGTGTTTCACCTGTAACCACACCCAGCAGTGATGTCGCAATGCCCTGGAGTACAAGTGTCCATTACTGCAGCCAGGTGAGAAATTCAACCACTAGAGGGCAGCGCAAAACTCAGGTCACAGAGTTGGTCTGTAACTAAGATTTAGATTAAGGTTATTCTGATTATTCTGCTTATGGTTCAGAACAAAGTTCATTCAAAGTTCAGACTGCAGTTTGTCTGTTGTTGATCCCACAAGGATCAATATTAGATCCCCTGCCATTTACTCTACACATAGATAAAATGTGTTTTCCAACTGTACATTGTAATGTGCGTTTCTATGCAGATGACAACATCCTGTAAGTCACCATTTGTATGGCAAAACCAACCAGGCCTTCTCCAGTTACACTGAATTCAGGTCTCCTTTACAAATTCAAAGCTCGTAAACTAAGAAAAGAGAAAAGGTTTGTTTTTCACAAGACTGTAGAGCTCTGATGTTCCCCTGAAATGACCTAACAAATACAGCAAGATATGAGCAGTAATTAGATTAGTCCAGCAGAGTCCAGTACAGGTGATGAGTTTAAGTTGTTGTCAGTCATTCTTTTACCTGACTAATTCCATCCTGTGTTTCTTGTCAAGCACTTTGTAACCTTGCTTTGAAAACTGTTATATAAATAAAGTTTCTTCTTACTAGAACAGAACAGAGCTTGTTTCTATTCTTTCAAAACCAGCATCATTCAAGCCACTCCACCCTGACATGAAAAGGTCAGAGGTCACCACTGACACCTGGAGAGAATCAGCACACCTGTGTTCTCACTCAGGACCAGAATTATATCTCAGTAACTTTTAGATCAGAGTCTCATCAGTTTCATCAGATCAATCACAGAATCAGTTTTCATCAAGTCAGATTCATGAATCTCTGCAGGGAACAACTGGAACAGCTTCACTTCAAAAGTTCCTCATACTAACTCTGAACTGGGACAGTCGGCCTCCCAGTTACACCTCACAACTGCAATATACTCTGTGTGTGTGTGTGTGTGACTGGTCTGGTTGTATATGTTTATTATTGGAGCTTCACATACACACCAGTAACATCAGAGTGACGACAAACCAGATCTACAGTGAAGCTGATGGGCTGACACACACACACACACACACACACACACTGATCTGCACATCACATCATCATCATCATCACACTGATCCTGAGTCAGACCTGAAGAGAGTCCTGCCCAGTCCAGTCCAGTAGAGACAAATAGAGTCCAGTAGAGTCCAGTTCAGGTGAGTTGAGTCTGTCTGAGAGTTCAGTTCAGTTCAGTGTTATTGTTGTTTACAGTGCAGCTGCAGCGAAGAGACAGACAGACAGACAGACAGCTCAGAGAGACAGACAGACAGACAGAGAAGCAGACAGGTGGCAGGGAGACAACAGTGTAAACAAACAGACAGAAAACAGAGAGAGACAGACAGGATGACAAAGAGACAGACAGCTGGTTTGAAAAGAAACAGAAACAGTGTCAGAGTGCAGAGACAGACAGACAGACAGACAGACAGACAGTACACACATAGTTAGAAGAGGATGGATGCAAGACAGGCAGACAGACAGCTCCTCACCTCCTCTCTGCTCCTCTTCCTCCTCTGCTTCTCCTCCATGCAGCAGGCAGGACGGCTGGCTGGGAGAGGTTTTCTTCTTCTCCTCCGCTCAGTCAACGCATCGTCTGGTGTGTCACAGGAGGGGGGAGGAGGGGGAGGAGGGGGGAGGCAGAGACACAGCAGACAGCCGAGGAGGAGGAGGAGGAGGAGGGAGGAAGAGGAGGAGTCATCTGAGGACAGCCAGGGAGCTAATGCGGCTAACTGCCCTGCAGAGGACGAGAGAGGGAGAGAGAGAGGGCGAGAGACATCCAGGCAGAGTGTGGAGAGAGGGGCGGGCGAGCGAGCATGCATTACACTGCTGATCTGCCACAGACAAGAACTGACTGCAAGGTTGAATAGAAGAGACACATGTACAGAAGTACACACCAAAAACACACATGGACACTGTCACACACATATACTCAGACTGTGTGTGTGTGTGTGTGTGTGTGTGTGTGTGACTGATGTGTGTGTGTGTGTGTGTGTGTGTGTGGCATGACTTGGCCAAATGCACAGCGCTGCATTGCAGTGCCGAGGCTGAGTTGGCATGCTGAGTACATAGCGTGCATACTGCGACTGTGTGCCAGGCTCTCTCTCTCTCTCTCTCTCTCACTCACGCGCACACACACACACACACACACACACACAGCAGCAGCTTTTTGCTGTCTCAGCTTTCATCATCACATTTAGTTCAGAATAGTTTCTAACATGAGAGACAGAGAGAGAGAGACAACTACTGTAGAGACAGGCAGACACTGTCTGTCTCTAAACAGTCAGACAGACAGGTTGGCATCTGTATTTAAAGTTCTCCATCCAATATTAAACAGAGAGATGAGTGGGTGGATGTTAGATGGGGGTAAATAAGGACTTGTACAGTGGCTGCTGTGTGTGTGTGTGTGTGTGTTTGGTCCAGCTGTGAATGCACTATGTCAATGGAGGGTCCTCACTGAGGTGGTGATTCAAACAGGTGTGTGACCCTGAGATTTTCGGGATCATTTCCTGTGCCAATATTCATGTAAAGTGCTGCTACGACTGGATGACTGGATGCTGTCATGTGGGGCGAGTGAACCAATCACAGGACTTGAAACATGAATATTAAATATATAACAAGAACATTTGCACCGAACAAACACGTCTTCATCCGTAGAGACGTCGTCTGCTGGTTCACAAACATCCAGCCTGAGCGATATTACCGTGCAGAGCTAACCTGCTCGCTCGGCTGGAAGTCACAACACGTCAGTCTGACGCCCAGAACTTTCTACACTTTGAAGGTCTTCTTCCCTTTATTACAAATGAACCAACCTGATGAGGTCAAAGGTCAGACTGTCACCTTCACCTGCTGCAGCACATTGTAGAACTGGTTTCAGATCTGAAGCTCGAGTCAAACTTTCTGGGCTTCAGTCTGACGCTGAGCTGCTGCCTTGCTCAGAGGTTCACGGCAGCGTTGCTCATCTTCAACCAGCAGCCTGCAGTCAACATGGAGCCAGTGAGAGTTGCAGCAACATGATTTATTCAGATGGATTATTTACATCTCATTAAAATAATCAGAAAAATACAAAATGAAAAAAGCAGGAGGAGATTCCACAGTTTTTCATCAGTTTGTTTGCTGTGAGACGGAGGGACGGTGCGTTCAGGGACCAGCAGGTAAAACATCCAGTTCCATTTCATCACCAGATCCAACAGGATCATTTAGGGAGCAGCTTCAGTCCGTCACAGTGAAACTCAAATCACAAACATTGTCTCCAGAAAAAATAAATAAAAGATTGAGACTGAAAACTGCAAACTCAAAAAGATCAGTTTACCTGAAGCTACCTGAGGACACCTGAAGTCACTGAAGTTACTTCTGGGTAAAAACATCCCCAAAAGAAAAACAGATAAGAGATGAAAAATCCAAACTGGAACATGAGTTCCATTTTTAATCCAAGATATTAAAATATATAAAACATGGGAGTTCATTAGCTTCATGTAGAACCTGTGAATTCATTTTGGAGATGTAAGCTAGACTTTGATTTACCAGTTTTACAGTCACATGACCTTCATCTCATCCGCAGTCTGTTTAACATCAAGTCAAGTAACAAGTAACATTTTGAAATAATGTTGCCTATAATAGTTTGAAACCGACAGAATGTTCTTAATACAAACACACAGATTTTTACATACATGAGTTTAAACACAACAACGGTATTTGTGTTGTTGTGCAGCTGCAGACTTCATATTTGGTCAATAACTAAATCATCAAATATCAGCTGATGTATCCTTTCATCAGGTTTTTTAAGTTTTCAAATATTAAAATGTTAAATTTTACAGATGTGATTCTTTCATCAGGACGGTTCATGTACAGAAGTACACACACACGTGTACACACACACGTGTACACACACACACGTACACACACACATCAGTGTTTGTGTAGAGGAGGAGGAGGCGGAGCCTGAGAGGACAGGTGTGTCATCTGTCAGCAGGATTTGGCACAAAGTGAACACAGCAGAACCAGTCTAGTCCGGTTCAGTCCCAGTGTTCTGGGCCTGGTCTCTCATCGTGTCCCCTCCCTGCGGAATTCTGGCAGGTTTAAACCAGCCCATCTGGTCCAGACCGGCAGGTTCAGTCCAGGTCTGACATGCAGGTCTGAACATACACCCGCTCCTGTTAACAGGAGTTTTAAACAGGACTCCATAGAAGCTCTGAACCAGAGCTGGGTCAACCCAGTCTGGTCCTGTAGAAACTGGTCTGGTTTGACCCGGTCTGGTCCTGGTCATACATGGAGGCGGGAGTACCGGAGTTTCCACCTCCTGGATCGGACTTTGAAGAAGAAGAAGAGGAGCATGAGGAAGAGGCAGGAGCAGACGTACAGGACCACACACAGACTCATGTCCACGCTGTTAAAACCCAGACCCAGAATCCAAACACCTCCTCCTACTCCTCCACCACCTCTTCCCCCGAGGCCCACAATCTCCCCCCTCTCCTCCCCCCTTGAAGCCTGGTGTCCCGGTTGAGGCTGCAGCTGTTCATCAGCTTTCCTCTCTGGCTCCTTCCTCTGTTCTCCTCCTCCTCCTCCGTGCTCCTCCTGAGGCTGGCTGGTCTGTGCAGGATCAGGATTAGGAGGAGGTGCGGGGAGTCGTGGGGGAGTCAGTGAGTATTTGGGGGACAGGTTAGAGGCTCCATAGTGTTGTCGGAGGAAGAGGAGGACATTGTCTTGATTCCAGACGTGGATGCCATTTTTCTCCTCGTGGCAGGAGGCGCAGAGGGAGGGGCTCGGCCACGGAGCTTTAGGGAAGAGGGGGTCATCACTCAGCGAGCCTGGAGGAGGAGGAAGAGGAGGAGGAAGAGGGTGAATATAAGAACCATGTTGACGAGTCTCAGTTACGTCACAAATATATTGAAGCACCATGAAACTGTTCATATTAATGAGTTTTGTCAATTATTGTTATTAAGTTTCTGACTTCTATTTTTCTGTAATCATGCACTGAGGCTTAGAACTACATTTCCCATGATGCTCTGGGGATAGAAACATTAAAGTATAATGTTCCAATGGAATCACTGAGGTAACTGTAGATTACAACTTGTTTTTAGTCTATATTTGTTTCCATGTAGTCAAACTGTCTCCATTCACTGTCTGTTGAATCAGCTCCTGTTAGCGGCTCCTGTTAGCGGCTCATGTTAGCAGTGTATCATGGATGTACACTCAGGATTCAGGAGGATTCTCAGACAAGTTCTACAGTTATGAGGAGATTTTCTCTCAGTCAGTGTTTCTCACCTGGTCCGACTTCTCTGAGTCTAAGTAGTCACTCACCTCTAAAGGTGGACCAAGGTTGTTTTGGACCAGACGACAAGCTGCTGTTCATGTTGTATCTCTGTGTGTGTACCTGCCAGTCTGTAGTTGACCCGGTTGTGTTGGTTCCACAGCCACAGGATCTGGTCCTCTTTGTTCTGGACTCGCTCCAAACTGGCAGCTGCTGCCTCCTCAAAGTGTCGACCGCACTGCTCGCAGCCGAAGAAGGTCCTGATATACCGACGCATCACCTGCAGCACCGGCGCCGCCTCGGCCTCCAGACCTGTAGGAGACACACAGTCAGAGGACAATCAGGGATTAGTATTCACACACAGGTGTGTGTGTGTGTCACAGCCTATATAAACAGAAGTGGACGGAGCCTCCAGATCTGAAAAGCAAAGAAAGTGCCTTTAATCTGCTTTCTTTCTAATGGCCAGCAGGGGGCAACTCAACTTGTACTGTAACATTATGAGAAAATGCCTCTAGTTCTCAGCTGATTCATCACCTGAGTAAACAGTTTTCTGAGGAGTTGATGGTCTCAGTCTTTAGTTTCAAGTTTCTTCAATGATGATCTCATTTAGAGTAACACAGATGATAAAGCAGCTTCTGTTCTAAAAATCCGTCTGATCCGTCCAAATATGGTCACTTCTGGCTCCCAAAAACCAAAAAGGTGACGGCCAAAATGCCAACTTTGATGCTTCAGAACAACGTCACGATGGCTTGGTCCACTTCTTTAACACCGTCTGTGGTGTGTATGCACTCTGGTAATTCCATCTCTGTGAGGACCACTTTGAGTTCTCGTGACTGTTCAGACGAAAAACGTCTGAGCTTGTGGGCTTCAAAGATGAAATCTGATCCAGGAAGTCCAGTCTGAGTCCAGATCCATGAGTTCAAAGGTCAGACACTAAAACTCTGTTTTGTTCGGTTTGTTGCACTGTGACTGTGAGGATTCACAACTGTTGTATGCGACTGTGTTTGTATTTGATTGGTCAGTGCTGACGTGTTATGTTGCAGCAAAAGTTGTGCCAGATTCAACTTTGCTGCTGCACGTCCCCGGGTTGACACCCCGCTGTGCCACCATGTTGCCTCATTGAAATGAATGTGAAGGCTTTGTCATTCCATGTAGGACTGAAGTGTATCTGATCGCAGCTTGAGAGTGAAGATATATTGACTGGTCCTCACTTTGGACAGGTAAGAAATATGAATGTACTGACTCTGTGTGTGCACCTGTGTTTTCCAGTGCGGTGGGCGTGGCATCATGTTGGACGGTCAGGATGTGGAACAGAGTCCACAGGGAACACGGATACCCTCGAAGCCCCGCCCTGCTGCCCTGGCAGCCAACCCAGCGAAGCTCCGCCCCCAGGAACACACCTGAGATCTGGACAAGAAACAGGAAGTCAGCTGCTGTTCTCTCTATGTGTGTGTGCGTTCGTGTTCTCTGTGTGTGCATTTTACCCTCATCTTGTTGTCCACCAGGTCCAGGACAGCCTGGTAGGGGATTCGCTGCAGCGGCAGACTGAGCAGCCAATCAGAGAGAGTCTCCATCAGCTTCACAACAGAACCCCCACCTGGATACAACTGCACAAGTAGAGACAGACAGATAGAAGAGGTCACACACAGGACAGACCACAGGCTGGGCATTGAGCCGTAGACCAGAACCAGTGAGACACTCAGTGTGTTTCCACTGGTAGGTTTGCATCATGCCCAGAGGTAACCAGGTCCTAATCAGCTCTTTACATGTGAGCAACTGCAGACAGGAAGAGTTTGTGTGAGGAAATGTTGGAGCAAAATTTCCAAACCCACGTTATTTTAATAAACTAAGGAAATATTTAAAATCTGAAAGGTTTCATAAAGAGACATAAAAAATGTGCAGCATGAAGATGAACACAACTTTGAGCCTGACACAAAATCTCCACCAGGTGAAATGCATGCTGGGATACTGTTTAAGGTCAGAGCAGGTGCGGTGGTGCAGGGTACCATCCACTCTCTTACAATCCATTTCCCCATCACTTAACTCTGCAGTAACGTGCATCATCAACTCCTCACTTGCTACGGGTGTGTTCCCCACTGCATTTAAGCAAACTCGAGTCACTCTACTGGTCAAAAAACCTACACTCGACCCAGCCCAGGCAGAAAACTACAGAGCAGTTTTGTTCTTGCCCTTCCCGTCTAAAATACTTGAGCGAACTGTCTTCAACCAAGTCTCTGCTTTCCTCTCTGACAACAACCTGTATGACCCAAATCAGTCTGGTTTTAAACAGGGTCACTCTACCAAGACTGCGCTCATATATGTAACAGAATCACTGCCTTCTGCTAGAGCTGCTGGACAGTCTTCAGTTCTTTTGCTGTTGGATCTGTGAGCTGCCTTTGACACGGTTAACCACCAAATCCTCCTCTCCACACTCACTGAGCTACAGAGTTTTTTAGAGGGGAGAAGTGTCCGAACCACACAGCCAATCCACAGGGGTTCCTCAAGGGTCAGTGCTCAGTCCCCTCCTCTTCTCAATATACACAACCTCATTTGGCACAATAATCCACTCCCATGGTTTCTCATACCATTGCTATGCTGATGATACCCAGTTCTTCCCCCTGGACGACCACACGGTCTCTGCCTGGATCTCATCATGCCTTGCAGATATGTCGGCATGGATGAAAAAACGCCACCTTCAACTCAACCTCTCCTCTTGAATCAACCCAACTCAAACCCACAAAAGTCTGCTGGAAACTTGGGTGTCATGACTGATGACCAACTAACCTTCAAGGCTCATGTGGCCTCTGTTGCTCGGTCGTGTCGATTTGCTCTGTACAACATCAGGAAGATCAGACCCTTCCTGTCTGAACATGCAGCACAACTCCTGGTACAGGCTCTCATAATATCACGCATCGACTACTGCAGCTCCTTCCTGGCAGGCCTCCCCACACTCACGGTCAAACCTCTGCACATGATCCAGAATGCAGCAGCACGTCTGATCTTCAACCAGCCAAAAACAGCACATGTCACTGTTCAGATCGCTCCACTGGCTTCCAGTTGCTGCTCGCATCAAATTCAAAACTCTTACACTTGTCTACAAAAAACAAAAACGTCTCCCTCCTCCCTGAGCTCCCTCATTCAGGTCCCAGGTACACTCCCTCCCGCTCATGACGCTCGGCCAACAAAAGGCGCCTGATACAACCACCTCAAAAGGGCCCGAGGTCAAGAGCCAGAAACAAAGTATTCTAACTTGCACTGCTTGAACTTGAACTTTGTTTTATGGCTCTTATCCAGGTTGTTCTCTCCTGACTAGATCCTTTTTTGTGTTGTATTTACTCTCAGATGTATGTCACTTTGGATAAAAGCGTCGGCTAAATGAAATTGTAGAATTGTAGCAGTGAGACGTCAGGTCATCTGAACTGAACTGGATGTGAACACAAGTCTGACTGATGAGACCCGAGAGTTCCCCTTTACAGGACTGAAGCTCTGCTTCTGTTACCTTTGCGACCAATGTGACAAAATCCTTAAAGATCTTCAGCTCCTCCCCCTCCAGTGTATTATGGGTAGCCAGCTCGACTCTCAGCAGGTAGTGCAGGGCTGACTCCAGATCAGCTACGTACACCTTTGACCTGCAGAGAGAGCCAATCAGGTTTACTGATGATCCACTGAGTCCACACACTGAACACAGCGGAGCTGGTCTGGCTGAGTCTCTGACCTGTCAAAGTCTCTCCAGGGCTCTGTGCTCTGTTTGCCTGGCAGCGCCCCCATCTGACCTCCACTGGAGCTGCTGCTGCCCCACTTCAACTTGCGCTGAACTCCTGGTAACATCCTCAACAAGGAGGAGAAGAAGAAACGCAACGTCTTCTGACTGAAGAAGAAGAAAAACAAAAAAGAGAAGAAAATTAATTTAAAATATTATAAAAAGAAAAGAGTTGTTGGTGTTTTATAAAATTCAGTATATTTACACAGTTAAAATTTCATGTTAACTGCTGTAAGTTGCCATGTAGTTCAAATGCTTCTTGTAAAAAAGAGACTGTACTTCAAGACACTTCCTGGTTTTATATAAGGAAACTATAAAAGAAGGAAGTCTCATTTCATCATAATACCAACGTTCTAATGTTCCGCTTTAGTGCTACTGAAGTCTCTGGGAGACGAATGGAAAGGAACACTAAAATCCAACATATCTGTTTTGTATGACCTCTGATGAAGAAATGTCTCGACCACATAAAATAACACACTTGAGAGAAAACTAACAGAGTTTGACCTGATGACTGATTTTTTCAAATGCACACATTCGTTATCTCCAAAGAGCATTCAAAGATGATTAGAGACAGACCTGACAGGGCTCAAGGTGAATCACATTAAATGCTCACCAAGTTAAGTTTCCCTTGACAATATTGAGTTCAGGATTAATAAATATTGTTAACAATCTGTGTTCTTCATTCCATCTCTCTTCTTTTGATTTTGATCTGGCTGCTTCAAAGACTGACAGGGGTAATAATGTTATTGGAATTTCAAATATTCAAATGAAACATTTACAGCCCTCCTCTGATTATTAACCGTGTCTTGGTAGAATATAAACTAACCCTATAACACAGAGACAGACAGTCCATGGCTGTGAGATGGTGGGTCCCACCCCAGAACTTTTACTGATATCAAACATACATAGACTGTGGTAACATGACGAATGTTAATGGAGTTTGTCATTAGTATTATTGGTATTATTATAACTCCTTAGTTCTATTTGGGGGCAATCATAATCCTGCTTTAACTTTTGTGTTATGTTTATGTTAACAGTCATTAATATTGACTGTGATGATTCTCAGTCATCCATTGGAAACATTTCTCCTCTCATCCAAGAGGCTTCTTCAGTTCTGACCGCTTGCTGGGGAATCCCAGGTTTTAACCAGTTCGCCTTCTAATCTACTAGTTTGTCTAGTTGTGTTTCCATGGACTCAAACGGTCTCCGTTCACAGTCTGCTGAATCAGCTGTGAGCAGCATGGATGTACAAACAACTCTCACTGCATCACTTTGACGCTGAAGGAAAGCTAAAAACAGGAGGATGTGTTGACTCACACATGCAGGTGTGTGTGTGTCCCGTTGGGGTGCAGCAGGTAGATGGAGGGAAAGGTTGTGATCTTCAGAGCGTCCAGCAGGGGGAGATCAGAGCTCAGAGCTCTCTTTACCTCCACACCTGAAAACTGCAGCAGGTCCAGGATCACCTGAGGGAGGGGCAGACAGGCAGGCAGAGACAGACAGACAGACAGACAGACAGACAGTTAAAGCCTCTGCTCTCAAGTTCAAGTTAAACTTTATTGTCCTTCTTTATTGTCCGACCTCTCGTCCTACGTAGGAGTCTGGTTCCTCTATGATGATGGCAGTGTAGTGATCTGACCTCTGACCTAACAGAGGGAGCAGCTCCACAGAGCTACAGACAGACAGACAGACAGACAGACAGACAGACAGGCAGTTAGTTCATGTCATCCAGAGCTGACACTAACAATGATTTTCATGATTGATTGATTTTTATCTCCGACATATTTTCTGAGTGTCTGACCAACAGTCCAGAACTCAGAGACGTTCAGTTTACTGTGACAGAAAACACAACCAAAGCTATTTTCATTATTGATTAACCTGCTGATCAATAGTTTCATGTTTGGTCAATCAAATGCAGTGAGTTCTATTGTCTTTGATATTTGATTTGATTTGATTGATTTGATTTGCTTGACAAATGACTCAAAAGATCAAAAAGTAGCTGCTGATTAGTTTTCTAACAATGGACTGTTGTTTCAGCACAAACATCGTCACACTGGACAAGATGGAGTTAAAGAAGAACTGAGTTGACTCACATTCAGTTGATCAAACTGAGTTATCGTATGTCCTTGTTCAGGTGGAGATATGTTTAAGTGGCAAACATTTCTCCACTTGAACACGGATCACACTGTGTGTGATGATTCCTCGTGTTGACACCGACTCAGACTCCACCTGTACCTGTATGGTTCCAGTGGAGGACAGTGGTCAGGTCGGTCCAGCTTGGTGTGGTTCTGCAGGATGTTCACCATCAACTGTCTCACTGACTGGATCTCTCTGTCTGCACCTGCACACACACAGACAGACAGACAGACAGACAGACAGGTAAAGGTGTGCTGCTTCATTCTTGGGAACAAACAAATGAAGTTTTTTCATTTTTTTTAAAGAAGACTGTGGCTGTAAAGCCTGAGAGAAACCAAAGTAAGAGACCTTTGAGTTTACAGTTTGTATCACGGTTTAATCTTTTGTATGTTGAATAGAATCAAAATAAAAGATCAGTTCAACCGTTGTAAAATTAATATGGCTTTATTAAATTTCTGCAGCTCAACTGAGTTTATCCATCAGGCTGAAGGTGTGAGACAGGTGGTGTGAGACAGGTGGTGTGAGACAGGTGGTGTGAGTGTGTGCCTCACCTCTGTAGGTCGTCCCTCTGTCTGTCTCTGGACTGTGAGCCCGAAAATACTAAAGACAAAAAGATCAATTATGTTATGACAAATGACGACACGCTGTGATTGGATTATGAAGTACTAATACACACTGTAAATGCAGTAGTACTCTGCAGGCGCTACAGAGCCAAGACCTACTTTGAATGTAGGGTAGAACTTGATGCTGAACTCTTTACAGACGTCAAAGTTTTCCTCCTGAGCGCAATCCAACACCCCAACACCGATGGCCTGCTGCCAGTCTGAGAGAGAGAGAGACAGGCAGGAGGAGAGAGAGAGAGAGAGAATTTATAATTGTATATATCAGGTATACCTGTTCACCTGCTCATGAAATGCAAATGTCTAATCAGCCAATCATGTTGCAGCAGCTCAGTGCGTCAGGTCCCACAGACGTGTTGAAGAGGTTCAGATGTTCAGACATCAGGAGAAATGTGACCTCAGTGACCTCAGTGACTTCAGAGCTTCTTCTGACATCCTGACGTCAGGCTTGACTTTTTCAGTAACTCTGCCTCACTGACGGACTTCAGCTCCAGAGACAGTGTGATGGCTCCGCCCCGTTCCGTGTTCACACCTTTAGTACAGAATGTTGAGGCAGAAGAATGTGTCCAACAACATCCATGAACATGCTGCCAAAGAGGCTTCGGACCGTGGGACTGTCGGTGCTTCAAGTTTCTCAGAGTTCAACTAGAATCACTACGTCACAGCTGAACAAAGGCTGCCGACCAGTCGAGTCACACTTTACATCCGCGTACGTCCACGTCCAAGTCCATGATACAAATACATCAACAAGTACCTTGTTAGAAATTCGGCTGTGAATTCAGTGGTGCATGCTGGGTAGTTTCTGTCAGTCAGAGCGTCCACTGACTGACTGAGTGAACAGCCAAATGGAGGAACTGAACAGGTCACATGACACACAAGTTCTTTCAGAATAAGACTGAACATTCAGCAGATGTGTGTGTCTACCAGCTGTCTGTCTCTCAGGATTCAGGGGGGCGCCAGGGTCTTTGTCTCTCAGACGTCCTTTGACTGCGACAGCAGGTTCACATAAAGAGTGTGTGTGTGTGTGTGAGTGTGAGTGTGAGTGTGTGTGTGTGTGTGTGTGTGAGTGTGAGTGTGTGTGTGAGTGTGTGTGTGAGTGTGTGTGTGTGAGTGTGTGTGTGTGTGTGTGTGTGTGTGTGTGTGTGTGTGTGTGTGTGTGTGTGTGTGTGTGTGTGTGTGTGTGTGTGTGTGTGTGTGTGTGAGTGTGTGTGTGTGTGTGTGTGTGTGTGTGAGTGAGTGTGTGAGTGAGTGTGTGTGTGTGTGTGTGTGTGTGTGTGTGTGTGTGTGTGTGTGTGAGAGAGTGAGTGAGTGTGTGTGTGTGTGTGAGTGTGAGTGAGTGTGAGTGTGTGTGTGTGTGTGTGTGTGTGTGTGAGTGAGTGAGTGAGTGAGTGAGTGTGAGTGAGTGAGTGAGTGTGAGTGAGTGTGTGTGAGTGTGTGTGTGAGTGTGTGTGTGTGTGTTAGAGAGGCAGCTGGTCTCCGGTTGAATTATTCCCCAGAGACATGGAGGCAGATGGAGACAGCAGCCTGATTCCCACAGGTTCTTCAGCTTTTTGTATTTTTTTGGAAATTTAAACAAATGAATGGAAACTTTTCAATAAATGAACCTCGGACCTGTGTGTTGGTGTTTGTGGTCAACGTCGACCCCAGACACAAACACTGTCTGTTATCAAAAACTTCTCTTGTTTCTCTGTTAAAGATCAAATGTTGCAGCTGTTTGTTCCACTTCAAATCATCAGTCAGAGAAAAGCTGACTCAATTTTTGGCCTTTAACACTTCAACTGCTTTAAGGGCTTGAACCCGAGAGATAAAACAAACTGTCACCATTTAGTTTCTGCTTTTCTCAAATGGTTCACATTCATGAATAAAGCAACATGTTAAATATTAAAACTTCCTGTTAGCAATCGGAGCTAACGGAGCTAACGAACCTTCACAGCTACAACTCATTAAAACGTTATGATAAATAAATAAATAAATAGGATATAACGTCATTTTCTTCCATAACGAGACTCAGTTGTTTGACTGATGATCGATATGTTCAGTGATAAACAGCTGATTTACATTCTGTTGTTAGCTGTCAGCTGTTGTTAAAAACTGCTGTTCAGAACTTCATTCAAAAACCTGCTACTTTTCTGTAGCTTCACAAAACCTGAAACAATTCAGCATTTGTGAGTCACACGAAGACGAGTTCAGATTTTACTGTAATTACAGCTGTTTTTTTTTAACTGTGCGGTCGCCGAACTGAAGGGGGGACGCGGTACAACCTAAAAACACCACGACTGATGCTTTGAGCGGATCAACGATTCACCGGTGAACCGGGAATGAAATAAAGCGCACATTTTGACCGGAGTCTGGTGCAGCTGCGGTACCTTTGACGTCCTGGGCCAGAGCCTTCCAGGTGCCGGAGAACTGGATGCAGTGTCCGCACCACGAGGAGAAGAACTGGACCAGCCAGGCCGAGGACGAGTTGGTGACGGTGGTCTTCAGGCTGCCGCTGCTCAGGATCAGCAGCGGATCCTCCTCCGAGTACAGGCGGGCGGCGGCGGCCCGACAGCCGGCCACCAGCCACAGGACGGCCGCCGCCTGGAGCCACGGCCGGAGCATCGCTCACCGACACCGGCCTGTCAGAGAGCCAGAGCCCGGTCCTGGTCCTGGTCCTGGTGCGGGTCCTGGTCTCGGGGCGACATGAGACCAGCTGCTCCAACAGCTACGTGTGTTTACTGCAGAGAGCAGCAGAGTGACAGACGTCTCACTCCGACCGGAACCAGAGAACCGGAAATGGCTCGACGCACATCGTCAAAACAAAATAATTAAAACACATAAATAAGTATATTTTCAAAATGAAAAACCTGACCGACGATAAATATTAAGAAAAAAACAAAACAACCATTGAACAGGACGATTGTTGACCGGACCGGTTTTAGCTGCTTTGGTCTCTGTTTTAACCGCAGAGTGAATCGATTGTAATAGACGATCTTTGTCAAAGTGAGAGTGACGTAACTACCGTGCTGAGTTCAAATACTGGAAGATCTCAAAGAAGCGTGCGTATTAAGAAGGAGTTGAAGTGTCTTTTGAGGTCTGAGAGCAGTTGAAAAGTTGGATCCCAGTCTGTGTGTAAAGAAAGTGGTTAAACTGTCATTTGAAAAGTAAAAGCTGAAAGCTGTTGAAAAGTAGAGAGGTGAAAGTAGTTGAAGTTGTTGAAGTGTCAGCTGGTATGTAAGCAGACACAGGATTTAAAATGTAAAATTTGAAAAGTAAAAACTAGCTAAGTGTCTACTAAAACCGGTGTAAAAGGACTAAAAGCAGTGGAACTGTCCGTTAAAGAGGAAAAGATTAGAAAACAGAGAAAACGAAGACAAAAATAATTATTTGGAAACAAACAATTCAATATGTATCTGAAGAGGAACATTTCCAAGAACAAATAAATCATGAATGAAAACTTATTTGGGTTTAAATATAAATATAGCTTTTCTTTCAAGGAAAGTGTGTTGGGTTTTTTTTTTTTGTCTCCTTACACCGGAAAGTCTTCTGTTTCCTCTTTTATAGCTTCTTCTTCTTTTCATTCACTCAGTGTTGCTATTTTCCCACGGTCCATGAATGTCACTGTAAAAACCTTTATTAACAGTAACAATTAGAGTGAGCGTGATCAGACGGAAGTGACGCCATGAACTACGCTGCCAAACCTTTAATCTGAAACTTCCGGTTGAACTGGGTTTTTTTCCTGCTGCACTTTAGCGTCCTGTTTCCATAGCAACGGAGCAGCTGGACGCAGAAACACATAAAAACTCAGGTGAGTTTAAACACAGAAATACTGCAAATACTACAAGTACTACAAATACCAGAGTGGCAGCAGCTTCAGTTCTGAAGCACTACAGAGGAAAAACGGCATCTTATTTAAATAAACCTGACGCTGTGAAGAAACAACTGCTAAAACCTGTTTGAAGGTTTTGTTGCTTTGAAATAACTGTTTCACGTTAAATGCGTCAAATAAGTTTCTGTTGTTGGACGTGTTACTTTACTGATTCACATTTTACACGTTGAATCTTGTAAATATGATGAACTGATTCAAAAGGCGTTTTATTATTTTTCTCTTGATCATTTCTGTGAACTTTTCTTGAATCTTGAAACATCGATTTGATCAGTTTTACCACAGTTTATTTATTTTCAGGACCAACAGCCTGTTTGTAGCTTGAATCAGAAAAAAATCTGCTGAAAATAATCCAGACAGCAGATTCTGTTCCTTCAGTCTCGCTCATATTTAGCAGCCAGTTTACTCGACAGTTTGTCTCGTGGTTCAGGGACGATACAGACGAGGTTAAAGGTCAAAAGGTCACTTCAGATTGCTGTTGTTCAAATGGTGAAATTTAAATGTTCAGTTCATTCAAATAAAGAAGAAATCATCTCTTTCTTCTCAAAGAATCTGTCCAGTCTGAGTTTTAGTTTTATTTGTCAGCTCTGAGAAAACAATCTCAACTCAAGGGCCACTGACCAGGTCGAGAGCTCTCAGCTGTATCACATGGTCAAACGCCTGTAAGACGGCCTTTAATTTCCTTCTGCTCAGTAGATTCTTCTCTGCCATGATCCTCCAACATTTTCACAGTACACAGTGTGAATATTTGTACCACCTCTACTAACAGTATTAACAACTGCTGCGACAGAAAACCTTCACTCTGCTCTTCATCATCAGTCACAGGAAACATGTCCTCACCGAGGGTGGGCGTGGTCAGAGA